>JAINVK010000679.1:0-57562 GCA_030068075.1 Paguma larvata
TTCACAGAGTAAAGCGTATGGCTCTTTGCTGCTTGTTCTGCGCATTCAGTTTCCAACCGAGCTTCCTAAATGAAACAATAGGTTAGAAATGAGGAACGCGCCACTGTGTTGTTTCACAGAGTAAAGCGTATAGCTCTTTGCTGCTAGTTCCGGGCATTCAGTTTTTAACCGGCTTCCTAAGTGAAACAAGGTTAGTTCAGTGAGGCATTCGCCAAAGTGTTCCTTCACAGAGTGGCGTATGTAGCAATTGCTGCCTGTTCTGCGCACTCAGTTCTTAACCGTGCTAACTAAAAGAAACTAGAGGTTTAGTTCAATGAGGCACACACCACGGTGCTGTTTCACACAGTAAAGCATATGGCTCCTTGCTGCTAGTTCTAGGCATTTCAGTTTTTAACCGTGCTACCTAAGTGAAAACAAGATGTTAGTTCAATGAGGCAGTCGCCCCCAGTGTTGGTTACAGAGTGGAGTGTATAGCACCTTGCTGCCTCTTCTGCGCATTCATGTTCTTAACCGTGCTAACTAAAGGAAACAAGAGTTTAGTTCAGTGAGGGCTGGCACAGTGTTGGTACAAAGAGTGGAGTGTATAGCACCTTGCTGCCTCTTCTGTGCACTCAGTTCTTAACCGTGCTAACTAAAGGAAACAAGAGTTTAGTTCAGTGACGCACCTCGCCACAGTGTTGATTCAGAGAGTGGAGTGTATAGCACCTTGCTGCTTTTTCTGTGCATTCAGTTTCTAGCATTGCTATCTAAATGAAACAAGAGGTTAGTTCAGTGATGCCTCGCCACAGTGTTGTTTCACAGAGTAAAGCGTATGGCTTTGCTTGCTAGTTCAGCGCATTCTGTTTTTAACCGTGCTATCTAGGTGAAAAAGAGCTTAGTTCAGTGAGGCACCCGCCACAGGTGTTGTTTCACAGAGTAAAGCGTATGGCTTTGCTGCTAGTTCTGCGCATTCTGTTTTTTACCGAGCTACCTAAGTGAACAAGAGGTTAGTTCAGTGAGGCACTCGCCACTCTGTTGATTCAGAGAGTGGGAGTGAATAGCACCTTGCTGCTTGTTCTGCGAATTCAGTTCCCTAGCTTTGCTACCTAAATGAAACAAGAGGTCAGTTCAGTGACGCACTCGCCACAGTGTTGCTTCACAGAGTGGAATGTAGGGATCTCTACTTCTTGTTTTGTGCATTCAGTTCCGAACCCTGCTACCTAAATGGAACAAGCGGTTAGTTCAATGAGGCACTCGACACTGTTTTAGTTCACAGAGTAAAGCCTATGTCTCTTTGCTGCTAGTTCTGCACCTTCAATTTTTAACCGTGCTACCTAAGTGAAACAAGAGGTTAGTTCATTGAGGCACTCGCCCACTGTGTTGGTTCACAGAGTAAAGCGTATGGCTCTTTGCTGCTAGTTCTGCGAATTCAGGTTTAACTGTGCTACCAAATGAAACAAGACGTTAGTTCAGTGAGGCACTCGCCACTGTGTTGTTTCACCAGAGTAAAGGGTACGGCCCTTTGCTGCTAGTTCTGCGCATCAGTTTTTAACCGTGCTTCCCTAAGTGAAACAAGAGGTTAGTTCAGTGAGGCACACGCCAAAGTGTTCATTCACAGAGTGGAGTATGTACCTATATGCTGTCTGTTCTGCGCATTCAGTTATTAACCATGCTAACTAAAAAGAAACTAGAGGTTTAGTTCAATGAGGCACTCGCCACTGTGCTGTTTCACAGAGTAAAGCATATGGCTCTTTGCTGCTAGTTCTAGGTATTCAGTTTTAACCGTTCTACCTAAATGAAACAAGAGGTTAGTTCAGTGAGGCACTCGCCACTGCGTTGTTTCCAGAGTAAAGCGTATGGCTCTTTGCTGCTTGTTCTGCGCATTCAGTTTTTAACCGAGCTACCTAAATGAAAACAACAAGTTAGATCAATGAGGCACGCGCCACTGTGTTGTTTCACAGAGTAAAGGGAACGGCTCTTTGCTGCTAGTTCTGGACATTCAGTTTTTAACCGTGCTACCTAAGTGAAACAAGAGGTTAGTTCAGTGAGCATTCGCCAAAGTGTTCCTTCACAGAGTGGTGTATGTAGCAATTTGCTGCCTGATCTGCGCACTCAGTTCTTCACCGTGCTGACTAAAAGAAACTAGAGGTTAGTTCAATGAGGCACACGCCACGGTGCTGTTTCACAGAGTTAAGCATATGGCTCCTTGCTGCTTGGTTCTGCGCATTCAGTTCCTAACAGTGCTACCTAAATGAAAGACGAGTTAGTTCAGTGAGGCACTCGCCACACTGTTGTTTCACAAAGTATAGCGTATGGCTCTTTGCTGCTGGTTCTGCGAATTCAGGATTTAACCGTGCTATCTAAATGAAACAATAAGTTTGTTCATTGAGGCACTCGCCAGTGTTCTGTTTCACAGAGTAAAGGGTATGGCTCTTTGCTGCTAGTTCTGCGCATTCAGTTTTTAACCGAGCTACCTAAGTGAAACAAGAGGTTAGTTCAGTGAGGCACTCGCCAAAGTGTTCCTTCACAGAGTGGAGTAGCAATTTGCTGCTAGTTCTGCGCATTCAGGTTTTAACCGTGCTGCCTAAATGAAACAAGAGGTTAGTTCAGTGAGGCATTGGCCACAGTGTTGGTTCACCGAGTAAAGTGTATAGCACCTTGCTGCCTCTCCTGTGCATTTAGTTCTTAACCGTACTAACTAAAGGAAACAAGAGTTTAGTTCATTGAGGCACTCGCCACAGTGTTGGTTCAAACAGTGGAGTGTATAGCACCATGCTGTCCGTTCTGCGCATTCAGTTCCTAGCATTGCTACCTAAATGAAACAAGAGGTTAGTTCAGTGAGGCACTCGCAACAGTGTTGTTTCACAGAGTAAAGCTTATGGCTCTTTGCTGCTAGTTCAGCGCATTCAGGTTTTAACCGTGCTACCTAAATGAAACAAGAGGTTTTTTTCATTGATGCACTCACCAGTGTGTTGTTTCACAGAGTAAAGCGTATGGATCTTTGTTGCTAGTTCAGCGCATTCAGTTTTTAACCGTGCTATCTAGTGGAAAAAAGAGCTTAGTTTCAGGGAGGCACTCGCCACAGTGTTGTTTCACAGAGTAAAGCGTATGGCTCTTTGCTGCTAGTTCTGCGCCATTCTGTTTTTAACCGAGCTACCTAAGTGAGAGCAAGAGGTTAGTTCAGTGAAGCACTCGCCACAGTGTTTGCTCAGAGACTGGAGTGTATAGCACCTTGCTGCTTGTTCTGCGCATTCAGTTCCTAGCATTGCTACCTAAATGAAACAAGAGGTTAGTTCAGTGAGGCACTCGCCACAGTGTTGTTTCACAGAGTAAAGCTTATGGCTCTTTGCTGCTAGTTCAGCGCATTCAGGTTTTAACCGTGCTACCTAAATGAAACAAGAGGTTTTTTTCATTGATGCACTCACCAGTGTGTTGTTTCACAGGAGTAAAGCGTATGGATCTTTGTTGCTGTTCAGCGCATTCAGTTTTTAACCGTGCTATCTAGGTGAAAAAAGAGCTTAGTTCAGTGAGGCACTCGCCACGTGTTGTTTCACAGAGTAAAGCCTATGGCTCTTTGCTGCTAGTTCAGCGCATTCAGGTTTTAACCGTGCTACCTAAATTGAAACAAGAGGTTTAGTTCAGTGAGGCATTGGCACAGTGTTGTTCAGAGAGTGGAGTGTATAGCACTTGCTGCCTGCTTGTGCATTCAGTTCTAACCGTGCTACTAAATGAAACAAGAGGTTAGTTCAAGTGAGGCACTCGCCACAGTGTTGGTTTCACAGAGTGGAGTTGTATCACCATGCTGTTTTGTGCATTCAGTTCCTACCTGCTACCTAAATGAAACAAGGGTTAGTTCAGTGAGGCTACCGCAGTGTTGTCACAGAGTGGAGTGTATAGGGCACTTGCTTGTTTTGCGCATTCAGTTCGAACCCTGCTACGAATTGAAACAAGAGGTTAGTTCAATGAGGCACTCGCACTGTTTGTTCAAGAGTGCATATGCACGTTGCTCCCTGTTCTGCGCTTCATTTCTAACTGCTACCTAATGAAAACAAGAGGTTAGTTCATTGAGGCACTCGACTGTGTTGTTTTCACAGAGTAAAGCGTATGGCTCTTTGCTGCTAGTTCTGCGAATTCAGGTTTTATAACTGTGCTACCAAAGTGAAACAAGAGGTTAGTTCATTGAGGCACTCGCCACTGTGTTGTTTCACAGAGTAAAGCGTATGGCTCTTTGCTGCTAGTTCTGCCGAATTCAGGTTTTAACTGTGCTACCAAATGAAACAAGACTTAGTTCAGTGAGGCCCTCGCCACTGTGTTGTTTCACAGAATAAAGGGTACGGCTCTTTGCTGCTATTCTGCGCATTCAGTTTTATAACCGTGCTTCCTAAGTGAAACAAGAGGTTAGTTCAGTGAGGCACACGCCAAAGTGTTCCTTCACAGAGTGGAGTACGTAGCTATTTGCTGCCTGTTCTGCGCATTCAGTTATTAACCATGCTAACTAAAGGAAACTAGAGATTAGTTCAATGAGGCACTCGCCACTGTGCTGTTTCACAGAGTAAACCATATGGCTCTTTGCTGCTAGTTCTGCGCATTCAGGTTTTAAACCGTGCTACCTAAATGAAACAAGAGGTTACTTCAGTGAGGCATTCGCCACAGTGTTGGTTCACAGAGTGGAGTGTATACCACCTTGCTGCCTCTTCTGCGAATTCAGTTCTTAACAGTTCTACCTAAAAGAAACAAGAGTTTAGTTCAGTGAGGCACTCGCAACGTGTTGTTTCACAGAGTAAAGCGTATGGCTCCTTGCTGGTAGTTCTGCGCTTTCTCTTTTAAACGGAGCTACCTAAGTGAAACAAGAGGTTAGTTCAGTGAGGCACTCGCCACAGTGTTGGTTCAGAGAGTGGAGTGTACAGCACCATGCTGCCCGTTCTGCACATTCAGTACCTAATGAAACAAGAGGTTAGTTCAGTGAGGCACTCGCGACAGTGTTACTTCACAGAGTGGAGTGTATAGCACGTTGCTCCCTGTTCTGCGCATTCAGTTCTTAACCCTGCTACCTAAATGAATCAAGAGGTTAGTTCAATGAGGCACTCGACACTGTTTTAGTTCACAGAGTAAAGCATATGTCTCTTTGCTGCTAGTTCTGCGCCTTCAATTTTTAACCGTGCTACCTAAGTGAAACAAGAGGTTAGTTCATTGAGGCACTCGCCACTGTGTTGTTTCACAGAGTAAAGCGTATGGCTCTTTGCTGCTAGTTCTGCGAATTCAGGTTTTAACTGTGCTACCAAATGAAACAAGATGTTGTTCAGTGAGCCACTCGCCACTGTGTTGGTTCACAGAGTGTAGTGTATAGCACCTTGCTGCCCGTTCTGCGCATTCAGTTACTAGCATTGCTACCTAAATGAAACAAGAGGTTAGTTCAGTGAGGCACTCGCCACTGTGTTGTTTCACAGAGTAAAGCCTACGGCTCTTCGCTGCTAGTTCTGCGCATTCAGGTTTTTAACCGTGCTACCTAAATGAAACAAGAGGTTAGTTCAGTGAGGCATTCGCCACAGTGTTGGTTCACAGAGTGGAGTGTATAGCACCTTGCTGCCTCTTCTGGGCATTCAGTTCTTAACCGTTCTAACTAAAAGAAACAAGAGTTTAGTTCAGTGAGGCACTCGCCACGTGTTTTTTCACAGAGTAAAGCGTATGGCTCTTTGTTGCTAGTTCAGCGCATTCAGTTTTTAACCGTGTTATCTAGGGGAAAAAAGAGCTTAGTTCAGTGAGGAACCCGCCACAGTGTTGATTCCGATAGTGGGGTGTATAGCACCTTGCGGCTTGTTCTGCGCATTCAGTTCCTAGCATGCTACCTAAATGAAACAAGAGGTTAGTTCAGTGAGGCACTCGTCACCGTGTTGTTTCACAGAGTAAAGCGTATGGCTCTTTGCTGCTAGTTCTGCGCTTTCTATTTTAAACCGAGCTACCTAAGTGAAACAAGAGGTTAGTTCAGTGAGGCACTCGCCACTGTGCTGTTTCACAGAGTAAAGCATATGGCGCTTTGCTGCTAGTTCAGCGCATTCAGTTTTTAACCGTGCTATCTAGGTGAAAAAAGAGCTTAGTTCAGTGAGGCACTCGCCACAGTGTTGTTTCACAGAGTAAAGCGTATGGCTCTTTGCTGCTAGTTCTGCGCATTCTGTTTTTAACCGAGCTACCTAAGTGAAGCAAGAGGTTAGTTCAGTGAAGCACTCGCCACAGTGTTGATTCAGAGACTGGAGTGTATAGCACCTTGCTGCTTGTTCTGCGCATTCAGTTCCTAGCATTGCTACCTAAAAGAAACAAGAGGTTAGTTCAGTGAGGCACTCGCCACAGTGTTGTTTCACAGAGTAAAGCTTATGGCTCTTTGCTGCTAGTTCAGCGCATTCAGGTTTTAACCGTGCTACCTAAATGAAACAAGAGGTTTTTTTCATTGATGCCCTCACCAGTGTGTTGTTTCACAGAGTAAAGCGTATGGATCTTTGTTGCTAGTTCAGCGCATTCAGTTTTTAACCGGGCTATCTAGGTGAAAAAAGAGCTTAGTTCAGTGAGGCACTCGCCACAGTGTTGTTTCACAGAGTAAAGCATATGGCTCTTTGCTGCTAGTTCAGCGCATTCAGGTTTTAACCGTGCTACCTTATTGAAACAAGAGGTTAGTTCAGTGAGGCACTCGCCACAGTGTTGATTCAGAGAGTGGAGTGTATAGCACGTTGCTGCTTGTTCTGCGAATTCAGTTCCTAGCTTTGCTACCTAAATGAAACAAGAGGTTAGTTCAATGAGGCACTCGCCACAGTGTTGTTTCACAGAGTGGAGTGTTGGGCTCTCTACTTCTTGTTTTGTGCATTCAGTTCCGAACCCTGCTACCTAAATGAAACAAGCGGTTAGTTCAATGAGGCCTCGCCGCAGTGTTGCTTCACAGAGTGGAGTGTATAGCACGTTGCTCCCTGTTCTGCGCATTCAGTTCTTAACCCTGCTACCTAAATGAAACAAGAGGTTAGTTCAATGAGGCACTCGACACTGTTTTAGTTCACAGAGTAAAGCATATGTCTCTTTGCTGCTAGTTCTGCGCCTTCAATTTCTAACCGTGCTACCTAAGTGAAACAAGAGGTTAGTTCATTGAGGCACTCGCCACTGTGTTGTTTCACAGAGTAAAGCGTATGGCTCTTTGCTGCTAGTTCTGCGAATTCAGGTTTTAACTGTGCTACCAAATGAAACAAGACGTTAGTTCAGTGAGGCCCTCGCCACTGTGTTGTTTCACAGAATAAAGGGTACGGCTCTTTGCTGCTAGTTCTGCGCATTCAGTTTTTAACCGTGCTTCCTAAGTGAAACAAGAGGTTAGTTCAGTGAGGCACACGCCAATGTGTTCCTTCACAGAGTGGAGTACGTAGCTATTTGCTGCCTGTTCTGCGCATTCAGTTATTAACCATGCTAACTAAAGGAAACTAGAGATTAGTTCAATGAGGCACTCGCCACTGTGCTGTTTCACAGAGTAAACCATATGGCTCTTTGCTGCTAGTTCTGCGCATTCAGGTTTTAACCGTGCTACCTAAATGAAACAAGAGGTTACTTCCGTGAGGCATTCGCCACAGTGTTGGTTCACAGAGTGGAGTGTATACCACCTTGCTGCCTCTTCTGCGAATTCAGTTCTTAACAGTTCTACCTAAAAGAAACAAGAGTTTAGTTCAGTGAGGCACTCGCCACGTGTTGTTTCACAGAGTAAAGCGTATGGCTCCTTGCTGGTAGTTCTGCGCTTTCTCTTTTAAACGGAGCTACCTAAGTGAAACAAGAGGTTAGTTCAGTGAGGCACTCGCCACTGTGTTGATTCAGAGAGTGGAGTGTATAGCACCTTGCTGCTTGTTCTGCGAATTCAGTTCCTAGCATTGCTACCTAATGAAACAAGATGTTAGTTCAGTGAGCCACTCGCCACTGTGTTGGTTCACAGAGTGTAGTGTATAGCACCTTGCTGCCCGTTCTGCGCATTCAGTTACTAGCAGTGCTACCTAAATGAAACAAGAGGTTAGTTCAGTGAGGCACTCGCCACTGTGTTGTTTCACAGAGTAAAGCCTACGGCTCTTCGCTGCTAGTTCTGCGCATTCAGGTTTTAACCGTGCTACCTAAATGAAACAAGAGGTTAGTTCAGTGAGGCATTCGCCACAGTGTTGGTTCACAGAGTGGAGTGTATAGCACCTTGCTGCCTCTTCTGGGCATTCAGTTCTTAACCGTTCTAACTAAAAGAAACAAGAGTTTAGTTCAGTGAGGCACTCGCCACGTGTTTTTTCACAGAGTAAAGCGTATGGCTCTTTTTTGCTAGTTCAGCGCATTCAGTTTTTAACCGTGTTATCTAGGGGAAAAAAGAGCTTAGTTCAGTGAGGAACCCGCCACAGTGTTGATTCCGATAGTGGGGTGTATAGCACCTTGCGGCTTGTTCTGCGCATTCAGTTCCTAGCATGCTACCTAAATGAAACAAGAGGTTAGTTCAGTGAGGCACTCGTCACCGTGTTGTTTCACAGAGTAAAGCGTATGGCTCTTTGCTGCTAGTTCTGCGCTTTCTATTTTAAACCGAGCTACCTAAGTGAAACAAGAGGCACTCAGTGAGGCACTCGCCACTCTGTTGATTCAGAGAGTGGAGTGTATAGCACCTTGCTGCTTGATCTGCGAATTCAGTTCCTAGCAATGCTACCAAATGAAACAAGAGGTTACTTCAGTGAGGCACTCGCCACAGTGTTGTTTCACAGAGTAAAGCGTATGGCTCTTTGCTGCTAGTTCAGCGCATTCAGGTTTTAACCGTGCTACCTTATTGAAACAAGAGGTTAGTTCAGTGAGGCACTCGCCACAGTGTTGGTTCAGAGAGTGGAGTGTATAGCACCATGCTGCCCGTTCTGCGCATTCAGTTCCTAGCATTGATACTTATTGAAACAAGAGGTTAGTTCAGTGAGGCACTCGCCGCAGTGTTGCTTCACAGAGTGGAGTGTATAGCACGTTGCTCCCTGTTCTGCGCATTCAGTTCTTAACCCTGCTACCTAAATGAAACAAGAGGTTAGGTCAATGAGGCACTCGACATTGTTTTAGTTCACAGAGTAAAGCATATGAATATTTGCTGCTAGTTCTGCGCCTTCAATTTCTAACCGTGCTACCTAAGTGAAACAAGAGGTTAGTTCATTGAGGCACTCGCCACTGTGTTGTTTCACAGAGTAAAGCGTATGGCTCTTTGCTGCTAGTTCTGCGAATTCAGGTTTTAACTGTGCTACCAAATGAAACAAGACGTTAGTTCAGTGAGGCACTCGCCACTGTGTTGTTTCACAGAGTAAAGGGTACGGCTCTTTGCTGCTAGTTCTGCGCATTCAGTTTTTAACCGTGCTTCCTAAGTGAAACAAGAGGTTAGTTCAGTGAGGCACACGCCAAAGTGTTCCTTCACAGAGTGGAGTATGTAGCTATTTGCTGCCTGTTCTGCGCATTCAGTTATTAACCATGCTAACTAAAAGAAACTAGAGGTAAGTTCAATGAGGCACTCGCCACTGTGCTGTTTCACAGAGTAAACCATATGGCTCTTTGCTGCGAGTACTGCGCATTCAGGTTTTAACCGTGCTACCTAAATGAAACAAGAGGTTAGTTCAGTGAGGCATTCGCCACAGTGTTGGTTCACAGAGTGGAGTGTATACCACCTTGCTGCCTCTTCTGCGAATTCAGTTCTTAACCCTGCTACCTAAATGAAACAAGAGGTTAGTTCAATGAGGCACTCGACACTGTTTTAGTTCACAGAGTAAAGCATATGTCTCTTTGCTGCTAGTTCTGCGCCTTCAATTTCTAACCGTGCTACCTAAGTGAAACAAGAGGTTATTTCATTAAGGCACTCGCCACTCTGTTGTTTCACAGAGTAAAGCGTATGGCTCTTTGCTGCTAGTTCTGCGAATTCAGGTTTTAACCGTGCTACCAAATGAAACAAGACGTTAGTTCAGTGAGGCACTCGCCACTGTGTTGTTTCACAGCGTAAAGGGTACGGCTCTTTGCTGCTAGTTCTGCGCATCAGTTTTTAAGCGAGCTACCTAAGTGAAACAAGACGTTAGTTCAGTGAGGCACTCGCCACTGTGTTGTTTCACAGAGTAAAGGGTACGGCTCTTTGCTGCTAGTTCTGCGCATTCCGTTTTTAACCGTGCTTCCTAAGTGAAACAAGAGGTTAGTTCAGTGAGGCACACGCCAAAGTGTTCCTTCACAGAGTGGAGTATGTAGCTATTTGCTGCCTGTTCTGCGCACTCAGTTCTTAACCGTGCTAACTAAGTGAAACAAGAGGTTAGTTCAGTGAGGCACTCGCCAAAGTGTTCCTTCACAGAGTGGAGTAGCAATTTGCTGCTGGTTCTGCGCATTCAGGTTTTAACCGTGCTACCTAAATGAAACAAGAGGTTAGTTCAGTGAGGCATTGGCCACAGTGTTGGTTCACCGAGTGGAGTGTATAGCACCTTGCTGCCTCTCCTGTGCATTCAGTTCTTAACCGTGCTAACTAAAGGAAACAAGAGTTTAGTTCAGTGAGGCACTCGCCACAGTGTTGGTTCAAACATTGGAGTGTATAGCACCATGCTGTCCGTTCTGCGCATTCAGTTCCTAACATTGCTACCTAAATGAAACAAGAGGTTAGTTCAGTGAGGCACTCGCCACTGTGCTGTTTCACAGAGTAAAGCATATGGCGCTTTGCTGCTAGTTCAGCGCATTCAGTTTTTAACCGTGCTATCTAGGTGAAAAAAGAGCTTAGTTCAGTGAGGCACTCGCCACAGTGTTGTTTCACAGAGTAAAGCGTATGGCTCTTTGCTGCTAGTTCTGCGCATTCTGTTTTTAACCGAGCTACCTAAGTGAAGCAAGAGGTTAGTTCAGTGAAGCACTCGCCACAGTGTTGATTCAGAGACTGGAGTGTATAGCACCTTGCTGCTTGTTCTGCGCATTCAGTTCCTAGCATTGCTACCTAAATGAAACAAGAGGTTAGTTCAGTGAGGCACTCGCCACAGTGTTGTTTCACAGAGTAAAGCTTATGGCTCTTTGCTGCTAGTTCAGCGCATTCAGGTTTTAACCGTGCTACCTAAATGAAACAAGAGGTTTTTTTCATTGATGCCCTCACCAGTGTGTTGTTTCACAGAGTAAAGCGTATGGATCTTTGTTGCTAGTTCAGCGCATTCAGTTTTTAACCGTGCTATCTAGGTGAAAAAAGAGCTTAGTTCAGTGAGGCACTCGCCACAGTGTTGTTTCACAGAGTAAAGCGTATGGCTCTTTGCTGCTAGTTCAGCGCATTCAGGTTTTAACCGTGCTACCTTATTGAAACAAGAGGTTAGTTCAGTGAGGCACTCGCCACAGTGTTGATTCAGAGAGTGGAGTGTATAGCACGTTGCTGCTTGTTCTGCGAATTCAGTTCCTAGCTTTGCTACCTAAATGAAACAAGAGGTTAGTTCAATGAGGCACTCGCCACAGTGTTGTTTCACAGAGTGGAGTGTTGGGCTCTCTACTTCTTGTTTTGTGCATTCAGTTCCGAACCCTGCTACCTAAATGAAACAAGCGGTTAGTTCAATGAGGCCTCGCCGCAGTGTTGCTTCACAGAGTGGAGTGTATAGCACGTTGCTCCCTGTTCTGCGCATTCAGTTCTTAACCCTGCTACCTAAATGAAACAAGAGGTTAGTTCAATGAGGCACTCGACACTGTTTTAGTTCACAGAGTAAAGCATATGTCTCTTTGCTGCTAGTTCTGCGCCTTCAATTTCTAACCGTGCTACCTAAGTGAAACAAGAGGTTAGTTCATTGAGGCACTCGCCACTGTGTTGTTTCACAGAGTAAAGCGTATGGCTCTTTGCTGCTAGTTCTGCGAATTCAGGTTTTAACTGTGCTACCAAATGAAACAAGACGTTAGTTCAGTGAGGCCCTCGCCACTGTGTTGTTTCACAGAATAAAGGGTACGGCTCTTTGCTGCTAGTTCTGCGCATTCAGTTTTTAACCGTGCTTCCTAAGTGAAACAAGAGGTTAGTTCAGTGAGGCACACGCCAATGTGTTCCTTCACAGAGTGGAGTACGTAGCTATTTGCTGCCTGTTCTGCGCATTCAGTTATTAACCATGCTAACTAAAGGAAACTAGAGATTAGTTCAATGAGGCACTCGCCACTGTGCTGTTTCACAGAGTAAACCATATGGCTCTTTGCTGCTAGTTCTGCGCATTCAGGTTTTAACCGTGCTACCTAAATGAAACAAGAGGTTACTTCAGTGAGGCATTCGCCACAGTGTTGGTTCACAGAGTGGAGTGTATACCACCTTGCTGCCTCTTCTGCGAATTCAGTTCTTAACAGTTCTACCTAAAAGAAACAAGAGTTTAGTTCAGTGAGGCACTCGCCACGTGTTGTTTCACAGAGTAAAGCGTATGGCTCCTTGCTGGTAGTTCTGCTCTTTCTCTTTTAAACGGAGCTACCTAAGTGAAACAAGAGGTTAGTTCAGTGAGGCACTCGCCACTGTGTTGATTCAGAGAGTGGAGTGTATAGCACCTTGCTGCTTGTTCTGCGAATTCAGTTCCTAGCATTGCTACCTAATGAAACAAGAGGTTAGTTCAGTGAGGCACTCGCCACAGTGTTGGTTCAGAGAGTGGAGTGTACAGCACCATGCTGCCCGTTCTGCACATTCAGTACCTAATGAAACAAGAGGTTAGTTCAGTGAGGCACTCGCGACAGTGTTACTTCACAGAGTGGAGTGTATAGCACGTTGCTCCCTGTTCTGCGCATTCAGTTCTTAACCCTGCTACCTAAATGAATCAAGAGGTTAGTTCAATGAGGCACTCGACACTGTTTTAGTTCACAGAGTAAAGCATATGTCTCTTTGCTGCTAGTTCTGCGCCTTCAATTTTTAACCGTGCTACCTAAGTGAAACAAGAGGTTAGTTCATTGAGGCACTCGCCACTGTGTTGTTTCACAGAGTAAAGCGTATGGCTCTTTGCTGCTAGTTCTGCGAATTCAGGTTTTAACTGTGCTACCAAATGAAACAAGATGTTAGTTCAGTGAGCCACTCGCCACTGTGTTGGTTCACAGAGTGTAGTGTATAGCACCTTGCTGCCCGTTCTGCGCATTCAGTTACTAGCATTGCTACCTAAATGAAACAAGAGGTTAGTTCAGTGAGGCACTCGCCACTGTGTTGTTTCACAGAGTAAAGCCTACGGCTCTTCGCTGCTAGTTCTGCGCATTCAGGTTTTAACCGTGCTACCTAAATGAAACAAGAGGTTAGTTCAGTGAGGCATTCGCCACAGTGTTGGTTCACAGAGTGGAGTGTATAGCACCTTGCTGCCTCTTCTGGGCATTCAGTTCTTAACCGTTCTAACTAAAAGAAACAAGAGTTTAGTTCAGTGAGGCACTCGCCACGTGTTTTTTCACAGAGTAAAGCGTATGGCTCTTTGTTGCTAGTTCAGCGCATTCAGTTTTTAACCGTGTTATCTAGGGGAAAAAAGAGCTTAGTTCAGTGAGGAACCCGCCACAGTGTTGATTCCGATAGTGGGGTGTATAGCACCTTGCGGCTTGTTCTGCGCATTCAGTTCCTAGCATGCTACCTAAATGAAACAAGAGGTTAGTTCAGTGAGGCACTCGTCACCGTGTTGTTTCACAGAGTAAAGCGTATGGCTCTTTGCTGCTAGTTCTGCGCTTTCTATTTTAAACCGAGCTACCTAAGTGAAACAAGAGGTTAGTTCAGTGAGGCACTCGACATTGTTTTAGTTCACAGAGTAAAGCATATGAATATTTGCTGCTAGTTCTGCGCCTTCAATTTCTAACCGTGCTACCTAAGTGAAACAAGAGGTTAGTTCATTGAGGCACTCGCCACTGTGTTGTTTCACAGAGTAAAGCGTATGGCTCTTTGCTGCTAGTTCTGCGAATTCAGGTTTTAACTGTGCTACCAAATGAAACAAGACGTTAGTTCAGTGAGGCACTCGCCACTGTGTTGTTTCACAGAGTAAAGGGTACGGCTCTTTGCTGCTAGTTCTGCGCATTCAGTTTTTAACCGTGCTTCCTAAGTGAAACAAGAGGTTAGTTCAGTGAGGCACACGCCAAAGTGTTCCTTCACAGAGTGGAGTATGTAGCTATTTGCTGCCTGTTCTGCGCATTCAGTTATTAACCATGCTAACTAAAAGAAACTAGAGGTAAGTTCAATGAGGCACTCGCCACTGTGCTGTTTCACAGAGTAAACCATATGGCTCTTTGCTGCGAGTACTGCGCATTCAGGTTTTAACCGTGCTACCTAAATGAAACAAGAGGTTAGTTCAGTGAGGCATTCGCCACAGTGTTGGTTCACAGAGTGGAGTGTATACCACCTTGCTGCCTCTTCTGCGAATTCAGTTCTTAACCCTGCTACCTAAATGAAACAAGAGGTTAGTTCAATGAGGCACTCGACACTGTTTTAGTTCACAGAGTAAAGCATATGTCTCTTTGCTGCGAGTTCTGCGCCTTCAATTTCTAACCGTGCTACCTAAGTGAAACAAGAGGTTATTTCATTAAGGCACTCGCCACTGTGTTGTTTCACAGAGTAAAGCGTATGGCTCTTTGCTGCTAGTTCTGCGAATTCAGGTTTTAACCGTGCTACCAAATGAAACAAGACGTTAGTTCAGTGAGGCACTCGCCACTGTGTTGTTTCACAGAGTAAAGGGTACGGCTCTTTGCTGCTAGTTCTGCGCATTCCGTTTTTAACCGTGCTTCCTAAGTGAAACAAGAGGTTAGTTCAGTGAGGCACACGCCAAAGTGTTCCTTCACAGAGTGGAGTATGTAGCTATTTGCTGCCTGTTCTGCGCACTCAGTTCTTAACCGTGCTAAGTGAAACAAGAGGTTAGTTCAGTGAGGCACTCGCCAAAGTGTTCCTTCACAGAGTGGAGTAGCAATTTGCTGCTGGTTCTGCGCATTCAGGTTTTAACCGTGCTACCTAAATGAAACAAGAGGTTAGTTCAGTGAGGCATTGGCCACAGTGTTGGTTCACCGAGTGGAGTGTATAGCACCTTGCTGCCTCTCCTGTGCATTCAGTTCTTAACAGTGCTAACTAAAGGAAACAAGAGTTTAGTTCAGTGAGGCACTCGCCACAGTGTTGGTTCACAGAGTGTAGTGTATAGCACCATGCTGTCCGTTCTGCGCATTCAGTTCCTAACATTGCTACCTAAATGAAACAAGAGGTTAGTTCAGTGAGGCACTCGCCACTGTGCTGTTTCACAGAGTAAAGCATATGGCGCTTTGCTGCTAGTTCAGCGCATTCAGTTTTTAACCGTGCTATCTAGGTGAAAAAAGAGCTTAGTTCAGTGAGGCACTCGCCACAGTGTTGTTTCACAGAGTGAAGCGTATGGCTCTTTGCTGCTAGTTCTGCGCATTCTGTTTTTAACCGAGCTACCTAAGTGAAGCAAGAGGTTAGTTCAGTGAAGCACTCGCCACAGTGTTGATTCAGAGACTGGAGTGTATAGCACCTTGCTGCTTGTTCTGCGCATTCAGTTCCTAGCATTGCTACCTAAATGAAACAAGAGGTTAGTTCAGTGAGGCACTCGCCACAGTGTTGTTTCACAGAGTAAAGCTTATGGCTCTTTGCTGCTAGTTCAGCGCATTCAGGTTTTAACCGTGCTACCTAAATGAAACAAGAGGTTTTTTTCATTGATGCACTCACCAGTGTGTTGTTTCACAGAGTAAAGCATATGGCTCTTTGCTGCTAGTTCAGCGCATTCAGGTTTTAACCGTGCTACCTTATTGAAACAAGAGGTTAGTTCAGTGAGGCACTCGCCACAGTGTTGATTCAGAGAGTGGAGTGTATAGCACGTTGCTGCTTGTTCTGCGAATTCAGTTCCTAGCTTTGCTACCTAAATGAAACAAGAGGTTAGTTCAATGAGGCACTCGCCACAGTGTTGTTTCACAGAGTGGAGTGTTGGGCTCTCTACTTCTTGTTTTGTGCATTCAGTTCCGAACCCTGCTACCTAAATGAAACAAGCGGTTAGTTCAATGAGGCCTCGCCGCAGTGTTGCTTCACAGAGTGGAGTGTATAGCACGTTGCTCCCTGTTCTGCGCATTCAGTTCTTAACCCTGCTACCTAAATGAAACAAGAGGTTAGTTCAATGAGGCACTCGACACTGTTTTAGTTCACAGAGTAAAGCATATGTCTCTTTGCTGCTAGTTCTGCGCCTTCAATTTCTAACCGTGCTACCTAAGTGAAACAAGAGGTTAGTTCATTGAGGCACTCGCCACTGTGTTGTTTCACAGAGTAAAGCGTATGGCTCTTTGCTGCTAGTTCTGCGAATTCAGGTTTTAACTGTGCTACCAAATGAAACAAGACGTTAGTTCAGTGAGGCCCTCGCCACTGTGTTGTTTCACAGAATAAAGGGTACGGCTCTTTGCTGCTAGTTCTGCGCATTCAGTTTTTAACCGTGCTTCCTAAGTGAAACAAGAGGTTAGTTCAGTGAGGCACACGCCAATGTGTTCCTTCACAGAGTGGAGTACGTAGCTATTTGCTGCCTGTTCTGCGCATTCAGTTATTAACCATGCTAACTAAAGGAAACTAGAGATTAGTTCAATGAGGCACTCGCCACTGTGCTGTTTCACAGAGTAAACCATATGGCTCTTTGCTGCTAGTTCTGCGCATTCAGGTTTTAACCGTGCTACCTAAATGAAACAAGAGGTTACTTCAGTGAGGCATTCGCCACAGTGTTGGTTCACAGAGTGGAGTGTATACCACCTTGCTGCCTCTTCTGCGAATTCAGTTCTTAACAGTTCTACCTAAAAGAAACAAGAGTTTAGTTCAGTGAGGCACTCGCCACGTGTTGTTTCACAGAGTAAAGCGTATGGCTCCTTGCTGGTAGTTCTGCGCTTTCTCTTTTAAACGGAGCTACCTAAGTGAAACAAGAGGTTAGTTCAGTGAGGCACTCGCCACTGTGTTGATTCAGAGAGTGGAGTGTATAGCACCTTGCTGCTTGTTCTGCGAATTCAGTTCCTAGCATTGCTACCTAATGAAACAAGAGGTTAGTTCAGTGAGGCACTCGCCACAGTGTTGGTTCAGAGAGTGGAGTGTACAGCACCATGCTGCCCGTTCTGCACATTCAGTACCTAATGAAACAAGAGGTTAGTTCAGTGAGGCACTCGCGACAGTGTTACTTCACAGAGTGGAGTGTATAGCACGTTGCTCCCTGTTCTGCGCATTCAGTTCTTAACCCTGCTACCTAAATGAATCAAGAGGTTAGTTCAATGAGGCACTCGACACTGTTTTAGTTCACAGAGTAAAGCATATGTCTCTTTGCTGCTAGTTCTGCGCCTTCAATTTTTAACCGTGCTACCTAAGTGAAACAAGAGGTTAGTTCATTGAGGCACTCGCCACTGTGTTGTTTCACAGAGTAAAGCGTATGGCTCTTTGCTGCTAGTTCTGCGAATTCAGGTTTTAACTGTGCTACCAAATGAAACAAGATGTTAGTTCAGTGAGCCACTCGCCACTGTGTTGGTTCACAGAGTGTAGTGTATAGCACCTTGCTGCCCGTTCTGCGCATTCAGTTACTAGCATTGCTACCTAAATGAAACAAGAGGTTAGTTCAGTGAGGCACTCGCCACTGTGTTGTTTCACAGAGTAAAGCCTACGGCTCTTCGCTGCTAGTTCTGCGCATTCAGGTTTTAACCGTGCTACCTAAATGAAACAAGAGGTTAGTTCAGTGAGGCATTCGCCACAGTGTTGGTTCACAGAGTGGAGTGTATAGCACCTTGCTGCCTCTTCTGGGCATTCAGTTCTTAACCGTTCTAACTAAAAGAAACAAGAGTTTAGTTCAGTGAGGCACTCGCCACGTGTTTTTTCACAGAGTAAAGCGTATGGCTCTTTGTTGCTAGTTCAGCGCATTCAGTTTTTAACCGTGTTATCTAGGGGAAAAAAGAGCTTAGTTCAGTGAGGAACCCGCCACAGTGTTGATTCCGATAGTGGGGTGTATAGCACCTTGCGGCTTGTTCTGCGCATTCAGTTCCTAGCATGCTACCTAAATGAAACAAGAGGTTAGTTCAGTGAGGCACTCGTCACCGTGTTGTTTCACAGAGTAAAGCGTATGGCTCTTTGCTGCTAGTTCTGCGCTTTCTATTTTAAACCGAGCTACCTAAGTGAAACAAGAGGTTAGTTCAGTGAGGCACTCGACATTGTTTTAGTTCACAGAGTAAAGCATATGAATATTTGCTGCTAGTTCTGCGCCTTCAATTTCTAACCGTGCTACCTAAGTGAAACAAGAGGTTAGTTCATTGAGGCACTCGCCACTGTGTTGTTTCACAGAGTAAAGCGTATGGCTCTTTGCTGCTAGTTCTGCGAATTCAGGTTTTAACTGTGCTACCAAATGAAACAAGACGTTAGTTCAGTGAGGCACTCGCCACTGTGTTGTTTCACAGAGTAAAGGGTACGGCTCTTTGCTGCTAGTTCTGCGCATTCAGTTTTTAACCGTGCTTCCTAAGTGAAACAAGAGGTTAGTTCAGTGAGGCACACGCCAAAGTGTTCCTTCACAGAGTGGAGTATGTAGCTATTTGCTGCCTGTTCTGCGCATTCAGTTATTAACCATGCTAACTAAAAGAAACTAGAGGTAAGTTCAATGAGGCACTCGCCACTGTGCTGTTTCACAGAGTAAACCATATGGCTCTTTGCTGCGAGTACTGCGCATTCAGGTTTTAACCGTGCTACCTAAATGAAACAAGAGGTTAGTTCAGTGAGGCATTCGCCACAGTGTTGGTTCACAGAGTGGAGTGTATACCACCTTGCTGCCTCTTCTGCGAATTCAGTTCTTAACCCTGCTACCTAAATGAAACAAGAGGTTAGTTCAATGAGGCACTCGACACTGTTTTAGTTCACAGAGTAAAGCATATGTCTCTTTGCTGCTAGTTCTGCGCCTTCAATTTCTAACCGTGCTACCTAAGTGAAACAAGAGGTTATTTCATTAAGGCACTCGCCACTGTGTTGTTTCACAGAGTAAAGCGTATGGCTCTTTGCTGCTAGTTCTGCGAATTCAGGTTTTAACCGTGCTACCAAATGAAACAAGACGTTAGTTCAGTGAGGCACTCGCCACTGTGTTGTTTCACAGAGTAAAGGGTACGGCTCTTTGCTGCTAGTTCTGCGCATTCCGTTTTTAACCGTGCTTCCTAAGTGAAACAAGAGGTTAGTTCAGTGAGGCACACGCCAAAGTGTTCCTTCACAGAGTGGAGTATGTAGCTATTTGCTGCCTGTTCTGCGCACTCAGTTCTTAACCGTGCTAACTAAGTGAAACAAGAGGTTAGTTCAGTGAGGCACTCGCCAAAGTGTTCCTTCACAGAGTGGAGTAGCAATTTGCTGCTGGTTCTGCGCATTCAGGTTTTAACCGTGCTACCTAAATGAAACAAGAGGTTAGTTCAGTGAGGCATTGGCCACAGTGTTGGTTCACCGAGTGGAGTGTATAGCACCTTGCTGCCTCTCCTGTGCATTCAGTTCTTAACCGTGCTAACTAAAGGAAACAAGAGTTTAGTTCAGTGAGGCACTCGCCACAGTGTTGGTTCAAACATTGGAGTGTATAGCACCATGCTGTCCGTTCTGCGCATTCAGTTCCTAACATTGCTACCTAAATGAAACAAGAGGTTAGTTCAGTGAGGCACTCGCCACTGTGCTGTTTCACAGAGTAAAGCATATGGCGCTTTGCTGCTAGTTCAGCGCATTCAGTTTTTAACCGTGCTATCTAGGTGAAAAAAGAGCTTAGTTCAGTGAGGCACTCGCCACAGTGTTGTTTCACAGAGTAAAGCGTATGGCTCTTTGCTGCTAGTTCTGCGCATTCTGTTTTTAACCGAGCTACCTAAGTGAAGCAAGAGGTTAGTTCAGTGAAGCACTCGCCACAGTGTTGATTCAGAGACTGGAGTGTATAGCACCTTGCTGCTTGTTCTGCGCATTCAGTTCCTAGCATTGCTACCTAAATGAAACAAGAGGTTAGTTCAGTGAGCACTCGCCACAGTGTTGTTTCACAGAGTAAAGCTTATGGCTCTTTGCTGCTAGTTCAGCGCATTCAGGTTTTAACCGTGCTACCTAAATGAAACAAGAGGTTTTTTTCATTGATGCCCTCACCAGTGTGTTGTTTCACAGAGTAAAGCGTATGGATCTTTGTTGCTAGTTCAGCGCATTCAGTTTTTAACCGTGCTATCTAGGTGAAAAAAGAGCTTAGTTCAGTGAGGCACTCGCCACAGTGTTGTTTCACAGAGTAAAGCGTATGGCTCTTTGCTGCTAGTTCAGCGCATTCAGGTTTTAACCGTGCTACCTTATTGAAACAAGAGGTTAGTTCAGTGAGGCACTCGCCACAGTGTTGATTCAGAGAGTGGAGTGTATAGCACGTTGCTGCTTGTTCTGCGAATTCAGTTCCTAGCTTTGCTACCTAAATGAAACAAGAGGTTAGTTCAATGAGGCACTCGCCACAGTGTTGTTTCACAGAGTGGAGTGTTGGGCTCTCTACTTCTTGTTTTGTGCATTCAGTTCCGAACCCTGCTACCTAAATGAAACAAGCGGTTAGTTCAATGAGGCCTCGCCGCAGTGTTGCTTCACAGAGTGGAGTGTATAGCACGTTGCTCCCTGTTCTGCGCATTCAGTTCTTAACCCTGCTACCTAAATGAAACAAGAGGTTAGTTCAATGAGGCACTCGACACTGTTTTAGTTCACAGAGTAAAGCATATGTCTCTTTGCTGCTAGTTCTGCGCCTTCAATTTCTAACCGTGCTACCTAAGTGAAACAAGAGGTTAGTTCATTGAGGCACTCGCCACTGTGTTGTTTCACAGAGTAAAGCGTATGGCTCTTTGCTGCTAGTTCTGCGAATTCAGGTTTTAACTGTGCTACCAAATGAAACAAGACGTTAGTTCAGTGAGGCCCTCGCCACTGTGTTGTTTCACAGAATAAAGGGTACGGCTCTTTGCTGCTAGTTCTGCGCATTCAGTTTTTAACCGTGCTTCCTAAGTGAAACAAGAGGTTAGTTCAGTGAGGCACACGCCAATGTGTTCCTTCACAGAGTGGAGTACGTAGCTATTTGCTGCCTGTTCTGCGCATTCAGTTATTAACCATGCTAACTAAAGGAAACTAGAGATTAGTTCAATGAGGCACTCGCCACTGTG
Source organism: Paguma larvata (assembly GCA_030068075.1). Taxonomy (NCBI): domain Eukaryota; kingdom Metazoa; phylum Chordata; class Mammalia; order Carnivora; family Viverridae; genus Paguma; species Paguma larvata. The sequence goes on from JAINVK010000679.1 coordinate 21,073, forward strand.
CTGTTTCACAGAGTAAACCATATGGCTCTTTGCTGCTAGTTCTGCGCATTCAGGTTTTAACCGTGCTACCTAAATGAAACAAGAGGTTACTTCAGTGAGGCATTCGCCACAGTGTTGGTTCACAGAGTGGAGTGTATACCACCTTGCTGCCTCTTCTGCGAATTCAGTTCTTAACAGTTCTACCTAAAAGAAACAAGAGTTTAGTTCAGTGAGGCACTCGCCACGTGTTGTTTCACAGAGTAAAGCGTATGGCTCCTTGCTGGTAGTTCTGCGCTTTCTCTTTTAAACGGAGCTACCTAAGTGAAACAAGAGGTTAGTTCAGTGAGGCACTCGCCACTGTGTTGATTCAGAGAGTGGAGTGTATAGCACCTTGCTGCTTGTTCTGCGAATTCAGTTCCTAGCATTGCTACCTAATGAAACAAGAGGTTAGTTCAGTGAGGCACTCGCCACAGTGTTGGTTCAGAGAGTGGAGTGTACAGCACCATGCTGCCCGTTCTGCACATTCAGTACCTAATGAAACAAGAGGTTAGTTCAGTGAGGCACTCGCGACAGTGTTACTTCACAGAGTGGAGTGTATAGCACGTTGCTCCCTGTTCTGCGCATTCAGTTCTTAACCCTGCTACCTAAATGAATCAAGAGGTTAGTTCAATGAGGCACTCGACACTGTTTTAGTTCACAGAGTAAAGCATATGTCTCTTTGCTGCTAGTTCTGCGCCTTCAATTTTTAACCGTGCTACCTAAGTGAAACAAGAGGTTAGTTCATTGAGGCACTCGCCACTGTGTTGTTTCACAGAGTAAAGCGTATGGCTCTTTGCTGCTAGTTCTGCGAATTCAGGTTTTAACTGTGCTACCAAATGAAACAAGATGTTAGTTCAGTGAGCCACTCGCCACTGTGTTGGTTCACAGAGTGTAGTGTATAGCACCTTGCTGCCCGTTCTGCGCATTCAGTTACTAGCATTGCTACCTAAATGAAACAAGAGGTTAGTTCAGTGAGGCACTCGCCACTGTGTTGTTTCACAGAGTAAAGCCTACGGCTCTTCGCTGCTAGTTCTGCGCATTCAGGTTTTAACCGTGCTACCTAAATGAAACAAGAGGTTAGTTCAGTGAGGCATTCGCCACAGTGTTGGTTCACAGAGTGGAGTGTATAGCACCTTGCTGCCTCTTCTGGGCATTCAGTTCTTAACCGTTCTAACTAAAAGAAACAAGAGTTTAGTTCAGTGAGGCACTCGCCACGTGTTTTTTCACAGAGTAAAGCGTATGGCTCTTTGTTGCTAGTTCAGCGCATTCAGTTTTTAACCGTGTTATCTAGGGGAAAAAAGAGCTTAGTTCAGTGAGGAACCCGCCACAGTGTTGATTCCGATAGTGGGGTGTATAGCACCTTGCGGCTTGTTCTGCGCATTCAGTTCCTAGCATGCTACCTAAATGAAACAAGAGGTTAGTTCAGTGAGGCACTCGTCACCGTGTTGTTTCACAGAGTAAAGCGTATGGCTCTTTGCTGCTAGTTCTGCGCTTTCTATTTTAAACCGAGCTACCTAAGTGAAACAAGAGGTTAGTTCAGTGAGGCACTCGCCACTCTGTTGATTCAGAGAGTGGAGTGTATAGCACCTTGCTGCTTGATCTGCGAATTCAGTTCCTAGCAATGCTACCAAATGAAACAAGAGGTTACTTCAGTGAGGCACTCGCCACAGTGTTGTTTCACAGAGTAAAGCGTATGGCTCTTTGCTGCTAGTTCAGCGCATTCAGGTTTTAACCGTGCTACCTTATTGAAACAAGAGGTTAGTTCAGTGAGGCACTCGCCACAGTGTTGGTTCAGAGAGTGGAGTGTATAGCACCATGCTGCCCGTTCTGCGCATTCAGTTCCTAGCATTGATACTTATTGAAACAAGAGGTTAGTTCAGTGAGGCACTCGCCGCAGTGTTGCTTCACAGAGTGGAGTGTATAGCACGTTGCTCCCTGTTCTGCGCATTCAGTTCTTAACCCTGCTACCTAAATGAAACAAGAGGTTAGTTCAATGAGGCACTCGACATTGTTTTAGTTCACAGAGTAAAGCATATGAATATTTGCTGCTAGTTCTGCGCCTTCAATTTCTAACCGTGCTACCTAAGTGAAACAAGAGGTTACTTCAGTGAGGCATTCGCCACTGTGTTGGTTCACAGAGTGGAGTGTATACCTCTTGCTGCCTCTTCTGCGAATTCAGTTCTTAACAGTTCTACCTAAATGAAACAAGAGTTAGTTCAGTGAGGCACTCGCCACTGTGTTGTTTCACAGAGTAAAGCGTATGGCTCCTTGCTGGTAGTTCTGCGCTTTCTCTTTTAAACGGAGCTACCTAAGTGAAACAAGAGGTTAGTTCAGTGAGGCACTCGCCACTGTGTTGATTCAGAGAGTGGAGTGTATAGCACCTTGCTGCTTGTTCTGCGAATTCAGTTCCTAGCATTGCTACCTAATGAAACAAGAGGTTAGTTCAGTGAGGCACTCGCCACAGTGTTGGTTCAGAGAGTGGAGTGTACAGCACCATGCTGCCCGTTCTGCACATTCAGTACCTAATGAAACAAGAGGTTAGTTCAGTGAGGCACTCACGACAGTGTTACTTCACAGAGTGGAGTGTATAGCACGTTGCTCCCTGTTCTGCGCATTCAGTTCTTAACCCTGCTACCTAAATGAATCAAGAGGTTAGTTCAATGAGGCACTCGACACTGTTTTAGTTCACAGAGTAAAGCATATGTCTCTTTGCTGCTAGTTCTGCGCCTTCAATTTTTAACCGTGCTACCTAAGTGAAACAAGAGGTTAGTTCATTGAGGCACTCGCCACTGTGTTGTTTCACAGAGTAAAGCGTATGGCTCTTTGCTGCTAGTTCTGCGAATTCAGGTTTTAACTGTGCTACCAAATGAAACAAGATGTTAGTTCAGTGAGCCACTCGCCACTGTGTTGGTTCACAGAGTGTAGTGTATAGCACCTTGCTGCCCGTTCTGCGCATTCAGTTACTAGCATTGCTACCTAAATGAAACAAGAGGTTAGTTCAGTGAGGCACTCGCCACTGTGTTGTTTCACAGAGTAAAGCCTACGGCTCTTCGCTGCTAGTTCTGCGCATTCAGGTTTTAACCGTGCTACCTAAATGAAACAAGAGGTTAGTTCAGTGAGGCATTCGCCACAGTGTTGGTTCACAGAGTGGAGTGTATAGCACCTTGCTGCCTCTTCTGGGCATTCAGTTCTTAACCGTTCTAACTAAAAGAAACAAGAGTTTAGTTCAGTGAGGCACTCGCCACGTGTTTTTTCACAGAGTAAAGCGTATGGCTCTTTGTTGCTAGTTCAGCGCATTCAGTTTTTAACCGTGTTATCTAGGGGAAAAATGAGCTTAGTTCAGTGAGGAACCCGCCACAGTGTTGATTCCGATAGTGGGGTGTATAGCACCTTGCGGCTTGTTCTGCGCATTCAGTTCCTAGCATGCTACCTAAATGAAACAAGAGGTTAGTTCAGTGAGGCACTCGTCACCGTGTTGTTTCACAGAGTAAAGCGTATGGCTCTTTGCTGCTAGTTCTGCGCTTTCTATTTTAAACCGAGCTACCTAAGTGAAACAAGAGGTTAGTTCAGTGAGGCACTCGCCACTCTGTTGATTCAGAGAGTGGAGTGTATAGCACCTTGCTGCTTGATCTGCGAATTCAGTTCCTAGCAATGCTACCAAATGAAACAAGAGGTTACTTCAGTGAGGCACTCGCCACAGTGTTGTTTCACAGAGTAAAGCGTATGGCTCTTTGCTGCTAGTTCAGCGCATTCAGGTTTTAACCGTGCTACCTTATTGAAACAAGAGGTTAGTTCAGTGAGGCACTCGCCACAGTGTTGGTTCAGAGAGTGGAGTGTATAGCACCATGCTGCCCGTTCTGCGCATTCAGTTCCTAGCATTGATACTTATTGAAACAAGAGGTTAGTTCAGTGAGGCACTCGCCGCAGTGTTGCTTCACAGAGTGGAGTGTATAGCACGTTGCTCCCTGTTCTGCGCATTCAGTTCTTAACCCTGCTACCTAAATGAAACAAGAGGTTAGTTCAATGAGGCACTCGACATTGTTTTAGTTCACAGAGTAAAGCATATGAATATTTGCTGCTAGTTCTGCGCCTTCAATTTCTAACCGTGCTACCTAAGTGAAACAAGAGGTTACTTCAGTGAGGCATTCGCCACAGTGTTGGTTCACAGAGTGGAGTGTATACCACCTTGCTGCCTCTTCTGCGAATTCAGTTCTTAACAGTTCTACCTAAAAGAAACAAGAGTTTAGTTCAGTGAGGCACTCGCCATGTGTTGTTTCACAGAGTAAAGCGTATGGCTCCTGGCTGGTAGTTCTGCGCTTTCTCTTTTAAACGGAGCTACCTAAGTGAAACAAGAGGTTAGTTCAGTGAGGCACTCGCCACTGTGTTGATTCAGAGAGTGGAGTGTATAGCACCTTGCTGCTTGTTCTGCGAATTCAGTTCCTAGCATTGCTACCTAATGAAACAAGAGGTTAGTTCAGTGAGGCACTCGCCACAGTGTTGGTTCAGAGAGTGGAGTGTACAGCACCATGCTGCCCGTTCTGCACATTCAGTACCTAATGAAACAAGAGGTTAGTTCAGTGAGGCACTCGCGACAGTGTTACTTCACAGAGTGGAGTGTATAGCACGTTGCTCCCTGTTCTGCGCATTCAGTTCTTAACCCTGCTACCTAAATGAATCAAGAGGTTAGTTCAATGAGGCACTCGACACTGTTTTAGTTCACAGAGTAAAGCATATGTCTCTTTGCTGCTAGTTCTGCGCCTTCAATTTTTAACGGTGCTACCTAAGTGAAACAAGAGGTTAGTTCATTGAGGCACTCGCCACTGTGTTGGTTCACAGAGTAAAGCGTATGGCTCTTTGCTGCTAGTTCTGCGAATTCAGGTTTTAACTGTGCTACCAAATGAAACAAGACGTTAGTTCAGTGAGCCACTCGCCACTGTGTTGGTTCACAGAGTGTAGTGTATAGCACCTTGCTGCCCGTTCTGCGCATTCAGTTACTAGCATTGCTACCTAAATGAAACAAGAGGTTAGTTCAGTGAGGCACTCGCCACTGTGTTGTTTCACAGAGTAAAGCCTACGGCTCTTCGCTGCTAGTTCTGCGCATTCAGGTTTTAACCGTGCTACCTTATTGAAACAAGAGGTTAGTTCAGTGAGGCACTCGCCACAGTGTTGGTTCAGAGAGTGGAGTGTATAGCACCATGCTGCCCATTCTGTGCATTCAGTTCCTAGCATTGATACTTATTGAAACAAGAGGTTAATTCAGTGAGGCACTCGCCGCAGTGTTGCTTCACAGAGTGGAGTGTATAGCACGTTGCTCCCTGTTCTGCGCATTCAGTTCTTAACCCTGCTACCTAAATGAAACAAGAGTTTAGTTCAATGAGGCACTCGACACTGTTTTAGTTCACAGAGTAAAGCATATGTCTCTTTGCTGCTAGTTCTGCGCCTTCAATTTTTAACCGTGCTACCTAAGTGAAACAAGAGGTTAGTTCATTAAGGCACTCGCCACTGTGTTGTTTCACAGAGTAAAGCGTATGGCTCTTTGCTGCTAGTTCTGCGAATTCAAGTTTTAACCGTGCTACCAAATGAAACAAGACGTTAGTTCAGTGAGGCACTCGCCACTGTGTTGTTTCACAGAGTAAAGGGTACGGCTCTTTGCTGCTAGTTCTGCGCATCAGTTTTTAAGCGAGCTACCTAAGTGAAACAAGACGTTAGTTCAGTGAGGCACTCGCCACTGTGTTGTTTCACAGAGTAAAGGGTACGGCTCTTTGCTGCTAGTTCTGCGCATTCCGTTTTTAACCGTGCTTCCTAAGTGAAACAAGAGGTTAGTTCAGTGAGGCACACGCCAAAGTGTTCCTTCACAGAGTGGAGTATGTAGCTATTTGCTGCCTGTTCTGCGCATTCAGTTATTAACCATGCTAACTAAAAGAAACTAGAGGTAAGTTCAATGAGGCACTCGCCACTGTGCTGTTTCACAGAGTCAACCATATGGCTCTTTGCTGCGAGTACTGCGCATTCAGGATTTAACCGTGCTACCTAAATGAAACAAGAGGTTACTTCAGTGAGGCATTCGCCACAGTGTTGGTTCACAGAGTGGAGTGTATACCACCTTGCTGCCTCTTCTGCGAATTCAGTTCTTAACCCTGCTACCTAAATGAAACAAGAGGTTAGTTCAATGAGGCACTCGACACTGTTTTAGTTCACAGAGTAAAGCATATGTCTCCTTGCTGCTAGTTCTGCGCCTTCAATTTCTAACCGTGCTACCTAAGTGAAACAAGAGGTTATTTCATTAAGGCACTCGCCACTGTGTTGTTTCACAGAGTAAAGCGTATGGCTCTTTGCTGCTAGTTCTGCGAATTCAGGTTTTAACCGTGCTACCAAATGAAACAAGACGTTAGTTCAGTGAGGCACTCGCCACTGTGTTGTTTCACAGAGTAAAGGGTACGGCTCTTTGCTGCTAGTTCTGCGCTTTCTATTTTAAACCGAGCTACCTAAGTGAAACAAGAGGTTAGTTCAGTGAGGCACTCGCCACTCTGTTGATTCAGAGAGTGGAGTGTATAGCACCTTGCTGCTTGATCTGCGAATTCACTTCCTAGCAATGCTACCAAATGAAACAAGAGGTTACTTCAGTGAGGCACTCGCCACAGTGTTGTTTCACAGAGTAAAGCGTGTGGCTCTTTGCTGCTAGTTCAGCGCATTCAGGTTTTAACCGTGCTACCTTATTGAAACAAGAGGTTAGTTCAGTGAGGCACTCGCCACAGTGTTGGTTCAGAGAGTGGAGTGTATAGCACCATGCTGCCCGTTCTGCGCATTCAGTTCCTAGCATTGATACTTATTGAAACAAGAGGTTAGTTCAGTGAGGCACTCGCCGCAGTGTTGCTTCACAGAGTGGAGTGTATAGCACGTTGCTCCCTGTTCTGCGCATTCAGTTCTTAACCCTGCTACCTAAATGAAACAAGAGGTTAGTTCAATGAGGCACTCGACATTGTTTTAGTTCACAGAGTAAAGCATATGAATATTTGCTGCTAGTTCTGCGCCTTCAATTTCTAACCGTGCTACCTAAGTGAAACAAGAGGTTAGTTCATTGAGGCACTCGCCACTGTGTTGTTTCACAGAGTAAAGCGTATGGCTCTTTGCTGCTAGTTCTGCGAATTCAGGTTTTAACTGTGCTACCAAATGAAACAAGACGTTAGTTCAGTGAGGCACTCGCCACTGTGTTGTTTCACAGAGTAAAGGGTACGGCTCTTTGCTGCTAGTTCTGCGCATCAGTTTTTAAGCGAGCTACCTAAGTGAAACAAGACGTTAGTTCAGTGAGGCACTCGCCACTGTGTTGTTTCACAGAGTAAAGGGTACGGCTCTTTGCTGCTAGTTCTGCGCATTCCGTTTTTAACCGTGCTTCCTAAGTGAAACAAGAGGTTAGTTCAGTGAGGCACACGCCAAAGTGTTCCTTCACAGAGTGGAGTATGTAGCTATTTGCTGCCTGTTCTGCGCATTCAGTTATTAACCATGCTAACTAAAAGAAACTAGAGGTAAGTTCAATGAGGCACTCGCCACTGTGCTGTTTCACAGAGTAAACCATATGGCTCTTTGCTGCGAGTACTGCGCATTCAGGTTTTAACCGTGCTACCTAAATGAAACAAGAGGTTACTTCAGTGAGGCATTCGCCACAGTGTTGGTTCACAGAGTGGAGTGTATACCACCTTGCTGCCTCTTCTGCGAATTCAGATCTTAACCCTGCTACCTAAATGAAACAAGAGGTTAGTTCAATGAGGCACTCGACACTGTTTTAGTTCACAGAGTAAAGCATATGTCTCTTTGCTGCTAGTTCTGCGCCTTCAATTTCTAACCGTGCTACCTAAGTGAAACAAGAGGTTATTTCATTAAGGCACTCGCCACTGTGTTGTTTCACAGAGTAAAGCGTATGGCTCTTTGCTGCTAGTTCTGCGAATTCAGGTTTTAACCGTGCTACCAAATGAAACAAGACGTTAGTTCAGTGAGGCACTCGCCACTGTGTTGTTTCACAGAGTAAAGGGTACGGCTCTTTGCTGCTAGTTCTGCGCATTCCGTTTTTAACCGTGCTTCCTAAGTGAAACAAGAGGTTAGTTCAGTGAGGCACACGCCAAAGTGTTCCTTCACAGAGTGGAGTATGTAGCTATTTGCTGCCTGTTCTGCGCACTCAGTTCTTAACCGTGCTAACTAAGTGAAACAAGAGGTTAGTTCAGTGAGGCACTCGCCAAAGTGTTCCTTCACAGAGTGGAGTAGCAATTTGCTGCTGGTTCTGCGCATTCAGGTTTTAACCGTGCTACCTAAATGAAACAAGAGGTTAGTTCAGTGAGGCATTGGCCACAGTGTTGGTTCACCGAGTGGAGTGTATAGCACCTTGCTGCCTCTCCTGTGCATTCAGTTCTTAACCGTGCTAACTAAAGGAAACAAGAGTTTAGTTCAGTGAGGCACTCGCCACAGTGTTGGTTCAAACATTGGAGTGTATAGCACCATGCTGTCCGTTCTGCGCATTCAGTTCCTAACATTGCTACCTAAATGAAACAAGAGGTTAGTTCAGTGAGGCACTCGCCACTGTGCTGTTTCACAGAGTAAAGCATATGGCGCTTTGCTGCTAGTTCAGCGCATTCAGTTTTTAACCGTGCTATCTAGGTGAAAAAAGAGCTTAGTTCAGTGAGGCACTCGCCACAGTGTTGTTTCACAGAGTAAAGCGTATGGCTCTTTGCTGCTAGTTCTGCGCATTCTGTTTTTAACCGAGCTACCTAAGTGAAGCAAGAGGTTAGTTCAGTGAAGCACTCGCCACAGTGTTGATTCAGAGACTGGAGTGTATAGCACCTTGCTGCTTGTTCTGCGCATTCAGTTCCTAGCATTGCTACCTAAATGAAACAAGAGGTTAGTTCAGTGAGGCACTCGCCACAGTGTTGTTTCACAGAGTAAAGCTTATGGCTCTTTGCTGCTAGTTCAGCGCATTCAGGTTTTAACCGTGCTACCTAAATGAAACAAGAGGTTTTTTTCATTGATGCCCTCACCAGTGTGTTGTTTCACAGAGTAAAGCGTATGGATCTTTGTTGCTAGTTCAGCGCATTCAGTTTTTAACCGTGCTATCTAGGTGAAAAAAGAGCTTAGTTCAGTGAGGCACTCGCCACAGTGTTGTTTCACAGAGTAAAGCGTATGGCTCTTTGCTGCTAGTTCAGCGCATTCAGGTTTTAACCGTGCTACCTTATTGAAACAAGAGGTTAGTTCAGTGAGGCACTCGCCACAGTGTTGATTCAGAGAGTGGAGTGTATAGCACGTTGCTGCTTGTTCTGCGAATTCAGTTCCTAGCTTTGCTACCTAAATGAAACAAGAGGTTAGTTCAATGAGGCACTCGCCACAGTGTTGTTTCACAGAGTGGAGTGTTGGGCTCTCTACTTCTTGTTTTGTGCATTCAGTTCCGAACCCTGCTACCTAAATGAAACAAGCGGTTAGTTCAATGAGGCCTCGCCGCAGTGTTGCTTCACAGAGTGGAGTGTATAGCACGTTGCTCCCTGTTCTGCGCATTCAGTTCTTAACCCTGCTACCTAAATGAAACAAGAGGTTAGTTCAATGAGGCACTCGACACTGTTTTAGTTCACAGAGTAAAGCATATGTCCCTTTGCTGCTAGTTCGGCGCCTTCAATTTCTAACCGTGCTACCTAAGTGAAACAAGAGGTTAGTTCATTGAGGCACTCGCCACTGTGTTGTTTCACAGAGTAAAGCGTATGGCTCTTTGCTGCTAGTTCTGCGAATTCAGGTTTTAACTGTGCTACCAAATGAAACAAGACGTTAGTTCAGTGAGGCCCTCGCCACTGTGTTGTTTCACAGAATAAAGGGTACGGCTCTTTGCTGCTAGTTCTGCGCATTCAGTTTTTAACCGTGCTTCCTAAGTGAAACAAGAGGTTAGTTCAGTGAGGCACACGCCAATGTGTTCCTTCACAGAGTGGAGTACGTAGCTATTTGCTGCCTGTTCTGCGCATTCAGTTATTAACCATGCTAACTAAAGGAAACTAGAGATTAGTTCAATGAGGCACTCGCCACTGTGCTGTTTCACAGAGTAAACCATGTGGCTCTTTGCTGCTAGTTCTGCGCATTCAGGTTTTAACCGTGCTACCTAAATGAAACAAGAGGTTACTTCAGTGAGGCATTCGCCACAGTGTTGGTTCACAGAGTGGAGTGTATACCACCTTGCTGCCTCTTCTGCGAATTCAGTTCTTAACAGTTCTACCTAAAAGAAACAAGAGTTTAGTTCAGTGAGGCACTCGCCACGTGTTGTTTCACAGAGTAAAGCGTATGGCTCCTTGCTGGTAGTTCTGCGCTTTCTCTTTTAAACGGAGCTACCTAAGTGAAACAAGAGGTTAGTTCAGTGAGGCACTCGCCACTGTGTTGATTCAGAGAGTGGAGTGTATAGCACCTTGCTGCTTGTTCTGCGAATTCAGTTCCTAGCATTGCTACCTAATGAAACAAGAGGTTAGTTCAGTGAGGCACTCGCCACAGTGTTGGTTCAGAGAGTGGAGTGTACAGCACCATGCTGCCCGTTCTGCACATTCAGTACCTAATGAAACAAGAGGTTAGTTCAGTGAGGCACTCGCGACAGTGTTACTTCACAGAGTGGAGTGTATAGCACGTTGCTCCCTGTTCTGCGCATTCAGTTCTTAACCCTGCTACCTAAATGAATCAAGAGGTTAGTTCAATGAGGCACTCGACACTGTTTTAGTTCACAGAGTAAAGCATATGTCTCTTTGCTGCTAGTTCTGCGCCTTCAATTTTTAACCGTGCTACCTAAGTGAAACAAGAGGTTAGTTCATTGAGGCACTCGCCACTGTGTTGTTTCACAGAGTAAAGCGTATGGCTCTTTGCTGCTAGTTCTGCGAATTCAGGTTTTAACTGTGCTACCAAATGAAACAAGATGTTAGTTCAGTGAGCCACTCGCCACTGTGTTGGTTCACAGAGTGTAGTGTATAGCACCTTGCTGCCCGTTCTGCGCATTCAGTTACTAGCATTGCTACCTAAATGAAACAAGAGGTTAGTTCAGTGAGGCACTCGCCACTGTGTTGTTTCACAGAGTAAAGCCTACGGCTCTTCGCTGCTAGTTCTGCGCATTCAGGTTTTAACCGTGCTACCTAAATGAAACAAGAGGTTAGTTCAGTGAGGCATTCGCCACAGTGTTGGTTCACAGAGTGGAGTGTATAGCACCTTGCTGCCTCTTCTGGGCATTCAGTTCTTAACCGTTCTAACTAAAAGAAACAAGAGTTTAGTTCAGTGAGGCACTCGCCACGTGTTTTTTCACAGAGTAAAGCGTATGGCTCTTTGTTGCTAGTTCAGCGCATTCAGTTTTTAACCGTGTTATCTAGGGGAAAAAAGAGCTTAGTTCAGTGAGGAACCCGCCACAGTGTTGATTCCGATAGTGGGGTGTATAGCACCTTGCGGCTTGTTCTGCGCATTCAGTTCCTAGCATGCTACCTAAATGAAACAAGAGGTTAGTTCAGTGAGGCACTCGTCACCGTGTTGTTTCACAGAGTAAAGCGTATGGCTCTTTGCTGCTAGTTCTGCGCTTTCTATTTTAAACCGAGCTACCTAAGTGAAACAAGAGGTTAGTTCAGTGAGGCACTCGCCACTCTGTTGATTCAGAGAGTGGAGTGTATAGCACCTTGCTGCTTGATCTGCGAATTCAGTTCCTAGCAATGCTACCAAATGAAACAAGAGGTTACTTCAGTGAGGCACTCGCCACAGTGTTGTTTCACAGAGTAAAGCGTATGGCTCTTTGCTGCTAGTTCAGCGCATTCAGGTTTTAACCGTGCTACCTTATTGAAACAAGAGGTTAGTTCAGTGAGGCACTCGCCACAGTGTTGGTTCAGAGAGTGGAGTGTATAGCACCATGCTGCCCGTTCTGCGCATTCAGTTCCTAGCATTGATACTTATTGAAACAAGAGGTTAGTTCAGTGAGGCACTCGCCGCAGTGTTGCTTCACAGAGTGGAGTGTATAGCACGTTGCTCCCTGTTCTGCGCATTCAGTTCTTAACCCTGCTACCTAAATGAAACAAGAGGTTAGTTCAATGAGGCACTCGACATTGTTTTAGTTCACAGAGTAAAGCATATGAATATTTGCTGCTAGTTCTGCGCCTTCAATTTCTAACCGTGCTACCTAAGTGAAACAAGAGGTTAGTTCATTGAGGCACTCGCCACTGTGTTGTTTCACAGAGTAAAGCGTATGGCTCTTTGCTGCTAGTTCTGCGAATTCAGGTTTTAACTGTGCTACCAAATGAAACAAGACGTTAGTTCAGTGAGGCACTCGCCACTGTGTTGTTTCACAGAGTAAAGGGTACGGCTCTTTGCTGCTAGTTCTGCGCATTCCGTTTTTAACCGTGCTTCCTAAGTGAAACAAGAGGTTAGTTCAGTGAGGCACACGCCAATGTGTTCCTTCACAGAGTGGAGTATGTAGCTATTTGCTGCCTGTTCTGCGCATTCAGTTATTAACCATGCTAACTAAAAGAAACTAGAGGTAAGTTCAATGAGGCACTCGCCACTGTGCTGTTTCACAGAGTAAACCATATGGCTCTTTGCTGCGAGTACTGCGCATTCAGGTTTTAACCGTGCTACCTAAATGAAACAAGAGGTTACTTCAGTGAGGCATTCGCCACAGTGTTGGTTCACAGAGTGGAGTGTATACCACCTTGCTGCCTCTTCTGCGAATTCAGTTCTTAACCCTGCTACCTAAATGAAACAAGAGGTTAGTTCAATGAGGCACTCGACACTGTTTTAGTTCACAGAGTAAAGCATATGTCTCTTTGCTGCTAGTTCTGCGCCTTCAATTTCTAACCGTGCTACCTAAGTGAAACAAGAGGTTATTTAATTAAGGCACTCGCCACTGTGTTGTTTCACAGAGTAAAGCGTATGGCTCTTTGCTGCTAGTTCTGCGAATTCAGGTTTTAACCGTGCTACCAAATGAAACAAGACGTTAGTTCAGTGAGGCACTCGCCACTGTGTTGTTTCACAGAGTAAAGGGTACGGCTCTTTGCTGCTAGTTCTGCGCATCAGTTTTTAAGCGAGCTACCTAAGTGAAACAAGACGTTAGTTCAGTGAGGCACTCGCCACTGTGTTGTTTCACAGAGTAAAGGGTACGGCTCTTTGCTGCTAGTTCTGCGCATTCCGTTTTTAACCGTGCTTCCTAAGTGAAACAAGAGGTTAGTTCAGTGAGGCACACGCCAAAGTGTTCCTTCACAGAGTGGAGTATGTAGCTATTTGCTGCCTGTTCTGCGCACTCAGTTCTTAACCGTGCTAACTAAGTGAAACAAGAGGTTAGTTCAGTGAGGCACTCGCCAAAGTGTTCCTTCACAGAGTGGAGTAGCAATTTGCTGCTGGTTCTGCGCATTCAGGTTTTAACCGTGCTACCTAAATGAAACAAGAGGTTAGTTCAGTGAGGCATTGGCCACAGTGTTGGTTCACCGAGTGGAGTGTATAGCACCTTGCTGCCTCTCCTGTGCATTCAGTTCTTAACCGTGCTAACTAAAGGAAACAAGAGTTTAGTTCAGTGAGGCACTCGCCACAGTGTTGGTTCAAACATTGGAGTGTATAGCACCATGCTGTCCGTTCTGCGCATTCAGTTCCTAACATTGCTACCTAAATGAAACAAGAGGTTAGTTCAGTGAGGCACTCGCCACTGTGCTGTTTCACAGAGTAAAGCATATGGCGCTTTGCTGCTAGTTCAGCGCATTCAGTTTTTAACCGTGCTATCTAGGTGAAAAAAGAGCTTAGTTCAGTGAGGCACTCGCCACAGTGTTGTTTCACAGAGTAAAGCGTATGGCTCTTTGCTGCTAGTTCTGCGCATTCTGTTTTTAACCGAGCTACCTAAGTGAAGCAAGAGGTTAGTTCAGTGAAGCACTCGCCACAGTGTTGATTCAGAGACTGGAGTGTATAGCACCTTGCTGCTTGTTCTGCGCATTCAGTTCCTAGCATTGCTACCTAAATGAAACAAGAGGTTAGTTCAGTGAGGCACTCGCCACAGTGTTGTTTCACAGAGTAAAGCTTATGGCTCTTTGCTGCTAGTTCAGCGCATTCAGGTTTTAACCGTGCTACCTAAATGAAACAAGAGGTTTTTTTCATTGATGCCCTCACCAGTGTGTTGTTTCACAGAGTAAAGCGTATGGATCTTTGTTGCTAGTTCAGCGCATTCAGTTTTTAACCGTGCTATCTAGGTGAAAAAAGAGCTTAGTTCAGTGAGGCACTCGCCACAGTGTTGTTTCACAGAGTAAAGCGTATGGCTCTTTGCTGCTAGTTCAGCGCATTCAGGTTTTAACCGTGCTACCTTATTGAAACAAGAGGTTAGTTCAGTGAGGCACTCGCCACAGTGTTGATTCAGAGAGTGGAGTGTATAGCACGTTGCTGCTTGTTCTGCGAATTCAGTTCCTAGCCAAATTTGCTACCTAAATGAAACAAGAGGTTAGTTCAATGAGGCACTCGCCACAGTGTTGTTTCACAGAGTGGAGTGTTGGGCTCTCTACTTCTTGTTTTGTGCATTCAGTTCCGAACCCTGCTACCTAAATGAAACAAGCGGTTAGTTCAATGAGGCCTCGCCGCAGTGTTGCTTCACAGAGTGGAGTGTATAGCACGTTGCTCCCTGTTCTGCGCACTCAGTTCTTAACCCTGCTACCTAAATGAAACAAGAGGTTAGTTCAATGAGGCACTCGACACTGTTTTAGTTCACAGAGTAAAGCATATGTCTCTTTGCTGCTAGTTCTGCGCCTTCAATTTCTAACCGTGCTACCTAAGTGAAACAAGAGGTTAGTTCATTGAGGCACTCGCCACTGTGTTGTTTCACAGAGTAAAGCGTATGGCTCTTTGCTGCTAGTTCTGCGAATTCAGGTTTTAACTGTGCTACCAAATGAAACAAGACGTTAGTTCAGTGAGGCCCTCGCCACTGTGTTGTTTCACAGAATAAAGGGTACGGCTCTTTGCTGCTAGTTCTGCGCATTCAGTTTTTAACCGTGCTTCCTAAGTGAAACAAGAGGTTAGTTCAGTGAGGCACACGCCAATGTGTTCCTTCACAGAGTGGAGTACGTAGCTATTTGCTGCCTGTTCTGCGCATTCAGTTATTAACCATGCTAACTAAAGGAAACTAGAGATTAGTTCAATGAGGCACTCGCCACTGTGCTGTTTCACAGAGTAAACCATATGGCTCTTTGCTGCTAGTTCTGCGCATTCAGGTTTTAACCGTGCTACCTAAATGAAACAAGAGGTTACTTCAGTGAGGCATTCGCCACAGTGTTGGTTCACAGAGTGGAGTGTATACCACCTTGCTGCCTCTTCTGCGAATTCAGTTCTTAACAGTTCTACCTAAAAGAAACAAGAGTTTAGTTCAGTGAGGCACTCGCCACGTGTTGTTTCACAGAGTAAAGCGTATGGCTCCTTGCTGGTAGTTCTGCGCTTTCTCTTTTAAACGGAGCTACCTAAGTGAAACAAGAGGTTAGTTCAGTGAGGCACTCGCCACTGTGTTGATTCAGAGAGTGGAGTGTATAGCACCTTGCTGCTTGTTCTGCGAATTCAGTTCCTAGCATTGCTACCTAATGAAACAAGAGGTTAGTTCAGTGAGGCACTCGCCACAGTGTTGGTTCAGAGAGTGGAGTGTACAGCACCATGCTGCCCGTTCTGCACATTCAGTACCTAATGAAACAAGAGGTTAGTTCAGTGAGGCACTCGCGACAGTGTTACTTCACAGAGTGGAGTGTATAGCACGTTGCTCCCTGTTCTGCGCATTCAGTTCTTAACCCTGCTACCTAAATGAATCAAGAGGTTAGTTCAATGAGGCACTCGACACTGTTTTAGTTCACAGAGTAAAGCATATGTCTCTTTGCTGCTAGTTCTGCGCCTTCAATTTTTAACGGTGCTACCTAAGTGAAACAAGAGGTTAGTTCATTGAGGCACTCGCCACTGTGTTGGTTCACAGAGTAAAGCGTATGGCTCTTTGCTGCTAGTTCTGCGAATTCAGGTTTTAACTGTGCTACCAAATGAAACAAGACGTTAGTTCAGTGAGCCACTCGCCACTGTGTTGGTTCACAGAGTGTAGTGTATAGCACCTTGCTGCCCGTTCTGCGCATTCAGTTACTAGCATTGCTACCTAAATGAAACAAGAGGTTAGTTCAGTGAGGCACTCGCCACTGTGTTGTTTCACAGAGTAAAGCCTACGGCTCTTCGCTGCTAGTTCTGCGCATTCAGGTTTTAACCGTGCTACCTTATTGAAACAAGAGGTTAGTTCAGTGAGGCACTCGCCACAGTGTTGGTTCAGAGAGTGGAGTGTATAGCACCATGCTGCCCATTCTGTGCATTCAGTTCCTAGCATTGATACTTATTGAAACAAGAGGTTAATTCAGTGAGGCACTCGCCGCAGTGTTGCTTCACAGAGTGGAGTGTATAGCACGTTGCTCCCTGTTCTGCGCATTCAGTTCTTAACCCTGCTACCTAAATGAAACAAGAGTTTAGTTCAATGAGGCACTCGACACTGTTTTAGTTCACAGAGTAAAGCATATGTCTCTTTGCTGCTAGTTCTGCGCCTTCAATTTTTAACCGTGCTACCTAAGTGAAACAAGAGGTTAGTTCATTAAGGCACTCGCCACTGTGTTGTTTCACAGAGTAAAGCGTATGGCTCTTTGCTGCTAGTTCTGCGAATTCAGGTTTTAACCGTGCTACCAAATGAAACAAGACGTTAGTTCAGTGAGGCACTCGCCACTGTGTTGTTTCACAGAGTAAAGGGTACGGCTCTTTGCTGCTAGTTCTGCGCATCAGTTTTTAAGCGAGCTACCTAAGTGAAACAAGACGTTAGTTCAGTGAGGCACTCGCCACTGTGTTGTTTCACAGAGTAAAGGGTACGGCTCTTTGCTGCTAGTTCTGCGCATTCCGTTTTTAACCGTGCTTCCTAAGTGAAACAAGAGGTTAGTTCAGTGAGGCACACGCCAAAGTGTTCCTTCACAGAGTGGAGTATGTAGCTATTTGCTGCCTGTTCTGCGCACTCAGTTCTTAACCGTGCTAACTAAGTGAAACAAGAGGTTAGTTCAGTGAGGCACTCGCCAAAGTGTTCCTTCACAGAGTGGAGTAGCAATTTGCTGCTGGTTCTGCGCATTCAGGTTTTAACCGTGCTACCTAAATGAAACAAGAGGTTAGTTCAGTGAGGCATTGGCCACAGTGTTGGTTCACCGAGTGGAGTGTATAGCACCTTGCTGCCTCTCCTGTGCATTCAGTTCTTAACCGTGCTAACTAAAGGAAACAAGAGTTTAGTTCAGTGAGGCACTCGCCACAGTGTTGGTTCAAACATTGGAGTGTATAGCACCATGCTGTCCGTTCTGCGCATTCAGTTCCTAACATTTCTACCTAAATGAAACAAGAGGTTAGTTCAGTGAGGCACTCGCCACTGTGCTGTTTCACAGAGTAAAGCATATGGCGCTTTGCTGCTAGTTCAGCGCATTCAGTTTTTAACCGTGCTATCTAGGTGAAAAAAGAGCTTAGTTCAGTGAGGCACTCGCCACAGTGTTGTTTCACAGAGTAAAGCGTATGGCTCTTTGCTGCTAGTTCTGCGCATTCTGTTTTTAACCGAGCTACCTAAGTGAAGCAAGAGGTTAGTTCAGTGAAGCACTCGCCACAGTGTTGATTCAGAGACTGGAGTGTATAGCACCTTGCTGCTTGTTCTGCGCATTCAGTTCCTAGCATTGCTACCTAAATGAAACAAGAGGTTAGTTCAGTGAGGCACTCGCCACAGTGTTGTTTCACAGAGTAAAGCTTATGGCTCTTTGCTGCTAGTTCAGCGCATTAAGGTTTTAACCGTGCTACCTAAATGAAACAAGAGGTTTTTTTCATTGATGCCCTCACCAGTGTGTTGTTTCACAGAGTAAAGCGTATGGATCTTTGTTGCTAGTTCAGCGCATTCAGTTTTTAACCGTGCTATCTAGGTGAAAAAAGAGCTTAGTTCAGTGAGGCACTCGCCACAGTGTTGTTTCACAGAGTAAAGCGTATGGCTCTTTGCTGCTAGTTCAGCGCATTCAGGTTTTAACCGTGCTACCTTATTGAAACAAGAGGTTAGTTCAGTGAGGCACTCGCCACAGTGTTGATTCAGAGAGTGGAGTGTATAGCACGTTGCTGCTTGTTCTGCGAATTCAGTTCCTAGCCAAATTTGCTACCTAAATGAAACAAGAGGTTAGTTCAATGAGGCACTCGCCACAGTGTTGTTTCACAGAGTGGAGTGTTGGGCTCTCTACTTCTTGTTTTGTGCATTCAGTTCCGAACCCTGCTACCTAAATGAAACAAGCGGTTAGTTCAATGAGGCCTCGCCGCAGTGTTGCTTCACAGAGTGGAGTGTATAGCACGTTGCTCCCTGTTCTGCGCACTCAGTTCTTAACCCTGCTACCTAAATGAAACAAGAGGTTAGTTCAATGAGGCACTCGACACTGTTTTAGTTCACAGAGTAAAGCATATGTCTCTTTGCTGCTAGTTCTGCGCCTTCAATTTCTAACCGTGCTACCTAAGTGAAACAAGAGGTTAGTTCATTGAGGCACTCGCCACTGTGTTGTTTCACAGAGTAAAGCGTATGGCTCTTTGCTGCTAGTTCTGCGAATTCAGGTTTTAACTGTGCTACCAAATGAAACAAGACGTTAGTTCAGTGAGGCCCTCGCCACTGTGTTGTTTCACAGAATAAAGGGTACGGCTCTTTGCTGCTAGTTCTGCGCATTCAGTTTTTAACCGTGCTTCCTAAGTGAAACAAGAGGTTAGTTCAGTGAGGCACACGCCAATGTGTTCCTTCACAGAGTGGAGTACGTAGCTATTTGCTGCCTGTTCTGCGCATTCAGTTATTAACCATGCTAACTAAAGGAAACTAGAGATTAGTTCAATGAGGCACTCGCCACTGTGCTGTTTCACAGAGTAAACCATATGGCTCTTTGCTGCTAGTTCTGCGCATTCAGGTTTTAACCGTGCTACCTAAATGAAACAAGAGGTTACTTCAGTGAGGCATTCGCCACAGTGTTGGTTCACAGAGTGGAGTGTATACCACCTTGCTGCCTCTTCTGCGAATTCAGTTCTTAACAGTTCTACCTAAAAGAAACAAGAGTTTAGTTCAGTGAGGCACTCGCCACGTGTTGTTTCACAGAGTAAAGCGTATGGCTCCTTGCTGGTAGTTCTGCGCTTTCTCTTTTAAACGGAGCTACCTAAGTGAAACAAGAGGTTAGTTCAGTGAGGCACTCGCCACTGTGTTGATTCAGAGAGTGGAGTGTATAGCACCTTGCTGCTTGTTCTGCGAATTCAGTTCCTAGCATTGCTACCTAATGAAACAAGAGGTTAGTTCAGTGAGGCACTCGCCACAGTGTTGGTTCAGAGAGTGGAGTGTACAGCACCATGCTGCCCGTTCTGCACATTCAGTACCTAATGAAACAAGAGGTTAGTTCAGTGAGGCACTCGCGACAGTGTTACTTCACAGAGTGGAGTGTATAGCACGTTGCTCCCTGTTCTGCGCATTCAGTTCTTAACCCTGCTACCTAAATGAATCAAGAGGTTAGTTCAATGAGGCACTCGACACTGTTTTAGTTCACAGAGTAAAGCATATGTCTCTTTGCTGCTAGTTCTGCGCCTTCAATTTTTAACGGTGCTACCTAAGTGAAACAAGAGGTTAGTTCATTGAGGCACTCGCCACTGTGTTGGTTCACAGAGTAAAGCGTATGGCTCTTTGCTGCTAGTTCTGCGAATTCAGGTTTTAACTGTGCTACCAAATGAAACAAGACGTTAGTTCAGTGAGCCACTCGCCACTGTGTTGGTTCACAGAGTGTAGTGTATAGCACCTTGCTGCCCGTTCTGCGCATTCAGTTACTAGCATTGCTACCTAAATGAAACAAGAGGTTAGTTCAGTGAGGCACTCGCCACTGTGTTGTTTCACAGAGTAAAGCCTACGGCTCTTCGCTGCTAGTTCTGCGCATTCAGGTTTTAACCGTGCTACCTTATTGAAACAAGAGGTTAGTTCAGTGAGGCACTCGCCACAGTGTTGGTTCAGAGAGTGGAGTGTATAGCACCATGCTGCCCATTCTGTGCATTCAGTTCCTAGCATTGATACTTATTGAAACAAGAGGTTAATTCAGTGAGGCACTCGCCGCAGTGTTGCTTCACAGAGTGGAGTGTATAGCACGTTGCTCCCTGTTCTGCGCATTCAGTTCTTAACCCTGCTACCTAAATGAAACAAGAGTTTAGTTCAATGAGGCACTCGACACTGTTTTAGTTCACAGAGTAAAGCATATGTCTCTTTGCTGCTAGTTCTGCGCCTTCAATTTTTAACCGTGCTACCTAAGTGAAACAAGAGGTTAGTTCATTAAGGCACTCGCCACTGTGTTGTTTCACAGAGTAAAGCGTATGGCTCTTTGCTGCTAGTTCTGCGAATTCAGGTTTTAACCGTGCTACCAAATGAAACAAGACGTTAGTTCAGTGAGGCACTCGCCACTGTGTTGTTTCACAGAGTAAAGGGTACGGCTCTTTGCTGCTAGTTCTGCGCATCAGTTTTTAAGCGAGCTACCTAAGTGAAACAAGACGTTAGTTCAGTGAGGCACTCGCCACTGTGTTGTTTCACAGAGTAAAGGGTACGGCTCTTTGCTGCTAGTTCTGCGCATTCCGTTTTTAACCGTGCTTCCTAAGTGAAACAAGAGGTTAGTTCAGTGAGGCACACGCCAAAGTGTTCCTTCACAGAGTGGAGTATGTAGCTATTTGCTGCCTGTTCTGCGCACTCAGTTCTTAACCGTGCTAACTAAGTGAAACAAGAGGTTAGTTCAGTGAGGCACTCGCCAAAGTGTTCCTTCACAGAGTGGAGTAGCAATTTGCTGCTGGTTCTGCGCATTCAGGTTTTAACCGTGCTACCTAAATGAAACAAGAGGTTAGTTCAGTGAGGCATTGGCCACAGTGTTGGTTCACCGAGTGGAGTGTATAGCACCTTGCTGCCTCTCCTGTGCATTCAGTTCTTAACCGTGCTAACTAAAGGAAACAAGAGTTTAGTTCAGTGAGGCACTCGCCACAGTGTTGGTTCAAACATTGGAGTGTATAGCACCATGCTGTCCGTTCTGCGCATTCAGTTCCTAACATTTCTACCTAAATGAAACAAGAGGTTAGTTCAGTGAGGCACTCGCCACTGTGCTGTTTCACAGAGTAAAGCATATGGCGCTTTGCTGCTAGTTCAGCGCATTCAGTTTTTAACCGTGCTATCTAGGTGAAAAAAGAGCTTAGTTCAGTGAGGCACTCGCCACAGTGTTGTTTCACAGAGTAAAGCGTATGGCTCTTTGCTGCTAGTTCTGCGCATTCTGTTTTTAACCGAGCTACCTAAGTGAAGCAAGAGGTTAGTTCAGTGAAGCACTCGCCACAGTGTTGATTCAGAGACTGGAGTGTATAGCACCTTGCTGCTTGTTCTGCGCATTCAGTTCCTAGCATTGCTACCTAAATGAAACAAGAGGTTAGTTCAGTGAGGCACTCGCCACAGTGTTGTTTCACAGAGTAAAGCTTATGGCTCTTTGCTGCTAGTTCAGCGCATTAAGGTTTTAACCGTGCTACCTAAATGAAACAAGAGGTTTTTTTCATTGATGCCCTCACCAGTGTGTTGTTTCACAGAGTAAAGCGTATGGATCTTTGTTGCTAGTTCAGCGCATTCAGTTTTTAACCGTGCTATCTAGGTGAAAAAAGAGCTTAGTTCAGTGAGGCACTCGCCACAGTGTTGTTTCACAGAGTAAAGCGTATGGCTCTTTGCTGCTAGTTCAGCGCATTCAGGTTTTAACCGTGCTACCTTATTGAAACAAGAGGTTAGTTCAGTGAGGCACTCGCCACAGTGTTGATTCAGAGAGTGGAGTGTATAGCACGTTGCTGCTTGTTCTGCGAATTCAGTTCCTAGCCAAATTTGCTACCTAAATGAAACAAGAGGTTAGTTCAATGAGGCACTCGCCACAGTGTTGTTTCACAGAGTGGAGTGTTGGGCTCTCTACTTCTTGTTTTGTGCATTCAGTTCCGAACCCTGCTACCTAAATGAAACAAGCGGTTAGTTCAATGAGGCCTCGCCGCAGTGTTGCTTCACAGAGTGGAGTGTATAGCACGTTGCTCCCTGTTCTGCGCACTCAGTTCTTAACCCTGCTACCTAAATGAAACAAGAGGTTAGTTCAATGAGGCACTCGACACTGTTTTAGTTCACAGAGTAAAGCATATGTCTCTTTGCTGCTAGTTCTGCGCCTTCAATTTCTAACCGTGCTACCTAAGTGAAACAAGAGGTTAGTTCATTGAGGCACTCGCCACTGTGTTGTTTCACAGAGTAAAGCGTATGGCTCTTTGCTGCTAGTTCTGCGAATTCAGGTTTTAACTGTGCTACCAAATGAAACAAGACGTTAGTTCAGTGAGGCCCTCGCCACTGTGTTGTTTCACAGAATAAAGGGTACGGCTCTTTGCTGCTAGTTCTGCGCATTCAGTTTTTAACCGTGCTTCCTAAGTGAAACAAGAGGTTAGTTCAGTGAGGCACACGCCAATGTGTTCCTTCACAGAGTGGAGTACGTAGCTATTTGCTGCCTGTTCTGCGCATTCAGTTATTAACCATGCTAACTAAAGGAAACTAGAGATTAGTTCAATGAGGCACTCGCCACTGTGCTGTTTCACAGAGTAAACCATATGGCTCTTTGCTGCTAGTTCTGCGCATTCAGGTTTTAACCGTGCTACCTAAATGAAACAAGAGGTTACTTCAGTGAGGCACTCGCCACAGTGTTGTTTCACAGAGTAAAGCGTGTGGCTCTTTGCTGCTAGTTCAGCGCATTCAGGTTTTAACCGTGCTACCTTATTGAAACAAGAGGTTAGTTCAGTGAGGCACTCGCCACAGTGTTGGTTCAGAGAGTGGAGTGTATAGCACCATGCTGCCCGTTCTGCGCATTCAGTTCCTAGCATTGATACTTATTGAAACAAGAGGTTAGTTCAGTGAGGCACTCGCCGCAGTGTTGCTTCACAGAGTGGAGTGTATAGCACGTTGCTCCCTGTTCTGCGCATTCAGTTCTTAACCCTGCTACCTAAATGAAACAAGAGGTTAGTTCAATGAGGCACTCGACATTGTTTTAGTTCACAGAGTAAAGCATATGAATATTTGCTGCTAGTTCTGCGCCTTCAATTTCTAACCGTGCTACCTAAGTGAAACAAGAGGTTACTTCAGTGAGGCATTCGCCACAGTGTTGGTTCACAGAGTGGAGTGTATACCACCTTGCTGCCTCTTCTGCGAATTCAGTTCTTAACAGTTCTACCTAAAAGAAACAAGAGTTTAGTTCAGTGAGGCACTCGCCACGTGTTGTTTCACAGAGTAAAGCGTATGGCTCCTTGCTGGTAGTTCTGCGCTTTCTCTTTTAAACGGAGCTACCTAAGTGAAACAAGAGGTTAGTTCAGTGAGGCACTCGCCACTGTGTTGATTCAGAGAGTGGAGTGTATAGCACCTTGCTGCTTGTTCTGCGAATTCAGTTCCTAGCATTGCTACCTAATGAAACAAGAGGTTAGTTCAGTGAGGCACTCGCCACAGTGTTGGTTCAGAGAGTGGAGTGTACAGCACCATGCTGCCCGTTCTGCACATTCAGTACCTAATGAAACAAGAGGTTAGTTCAGTGAGGCACTCGCGACAGTGTTACTTCACAGAGTGGAGTGTATAGCACGTTGCTCCCTGTTCTGCGCATTCAGTTCTTAACCCTGCTACCTAAATGAATCAAGAGGTTAGTTCAATGAGGCACTCGACACTGTTTTAGTTCACAGAGTAAAGCATATGTCTCTTTGCTGCTAGTTCTGCGCCTTCAATTTTTAACCGTGCTACCTAAGTGAAACAAGAGGTTAGTTCATTGAGGCACTCGCCACTGTGTTGTTTCACAGAGTAAAGCGTATGGCTCTTTGCTGCTAGTTCTGCGAATTCAGGTTTTAACTGTGCTACCAAATGAAACAAGATGTTAGTTCAGTGAGCCACTCGCCACTGTGTTGGTTCACAGAGTGTAGTGTATAGCACCTTGCTGCCCGTTCTGCGCATTCAGTTACTAGCATTGCTACCTAAATGAAACAAGAGGTTAGTTCAGTGAGGCACTCGCCACTGTGTTGTTTCACAGAGTAAAGCCTACGGCTCTTCGCTGCTAGTTCTGCGCATTCAGGTTTTAACCGTGCTACCTAAATGAAACAAGAGGTTAGTTCAGTGAGGCATTCGCCACAGTGTTGGTTCACAGAGTGGAGTGTATAGCACCTTGCTGCCTCTTCTGGGCATTCAGTTCTTAACCGTTCTAACTAAAAGAAACAAGAGTTTAGTTCAGTGAGGCACTCGCCACGTGTTTTTTCACAGAGTAAAGCGTATGGCTCTTTGTTGCTAGTTCAGCGCATTCAGTTTTTAACCGTGTTATCTAGGGGAAAAAAGAGCTTAGTTCAGTGAGGAACCCGCCACAGTGTTGATTCCGATAGTGGGGTGTATAGCACCTTGCGGCTTGTTCTGCGCATTCAGTTCCTAGCATGCTACCTAAATGAAACAAGAGGTTAGTTCAGTGAGGCACTCGTCACCGTGTTGTTTCACAGAGTAAAGCGTATGGCTCTTTGCTGCTAGTTCTGCGCTTTCTATTTTAAACCGAGCTACCTAAGTGAAACAAGAGGTTAGTTCAGTGAGGCACTCGCCACTCTGTTGATTCAGAGAGTGGAGTGTATAGCACCTTGCTGCTTGATCTGCGAATTCAGTTCCTAGCAATGCTACCAAATGAAACAAGAGGTTACTTCAGTGAGGCACTCGCCACAGTGTTGTTTCACAGAGTAAAGCGTATGGCTCTTTGCTGCTAGTTCAGCGCATTCAGGTTTTAACCGTGCTACCTTATTGAAACAAGAGGTTAGTTCAGTGAGGCACTCGCCACAGTGTTGGTTCAGAGAGTGGAGTGTATAGCACCATGCTGCCCGTTCTGCGCATTCAGTTCCTAGCATTGATACTTATTGAAACAAGAGGTTAGTTCAGTGAGGCACTCGCCGCAGTGTTGCTTCACAGAGTGGAGTGTATAGCACGTTGCTCCCTGTTCTGCGCATTCAGTTCTTAACCCTGCTACCTAAATGAAACAAGAGGTTAGTTCAATGAGGCACTCGACATTGTTTTAGTTCACAGAGTAAAGCATATGAATATTTGCTGCTAGTTCTGCGCCTTCAATTTCTAACCGTGCTACCTAAGTGAAACAAGAGGTTAGTTCAGTGAGGCACTCGCCACTGTGTTGTTTCACAGAGTGAAGTGTATGCACCTTGCTGCTAGTTCTGCGAATTCAGGTTCTTAACTGTGCTACCAAATGAAACAAGACGTTTAGTTCAGTGAGGCACTCGCCACTGTGTTGTTTCACAGAGTAAAGGTACGGCTCTTTGCTGCTAGTTCTGCGCATTCCTTTTTAACCGTGCTTCCTAAGTGAAACAAGAGGTTAGTTCAGTGAGGCACACGCCAATGTGTTCCTTCACAGAGTGGAGTATGTAGCTATTTGCTGCCTGTTCTGCGCATTCAGTTATTAACCATGCTAACTAAAAGAAACTAGAGGTAAGTTCAATGAGGCACTCGCCACTGTGCTGTTTCACAGAGTAAACCATATGGCTCTTTGCTGCGAGTACTGCGCATTCAGGTTTTAACCGTGCTACCTAAATGAAACAAGAGGTTACTTCAGTGAGGCATTCGCCACAGTGTTGGTTCACAGAGTGGAGTGTATACCACCTTGCTGCCTCTTCTGCGAATTCAGTTCTTAACCCTGCTACCTAAATGAAACAAGAGGTTAGTTCAATGAGGCACTCGACACTGTTTTAGTTCACAGAGTAAAGCATATGTCTCTTTGCTGCTAGTTCTGCGCCTTCAATTTCTAACCGTGCTACCTAAGTGAAACAAGAGGTTATTTAATTAAGGCACTCGCCACTGTGTTGTTTCACAGAGTAAAGCGTATGGCTCTTTGCTGCTAGTTCTGCGAATTCAGGTTTTAACTGTGCTACCAAATGAAACAAGACGTTAGTTCAGTGAGCCACTCGCCACTGTGTTGGTTCACAGAGTGTAGTGTATAGCACCTTGCTGCCCGTTCTGCGCATTCAGTTACTAGCATTGCTACCTAAATGAAACAAGAGGTTAGTTCAGTGAGGCACTCGCCACTGTGTTGTTTCACAGAGTAAAGCCTACGGCTCTTCGCTGCTAGTTCTGCGCATTCAGGTTTTAACCGTGCTACCTTATTGAAACAAGAGGTTAGTTCAGTGAGGCACTCGCCACAGTGTTGGTTCAGAGAGTGGAGTGTATAGCACCATGCTGCCCATTCTGTGCATTCAGTTCCTAGCATTGATACTTATTGAAACAAGAGGTTAATTCAGTGAGGCACTCGCCGCAGTGTTGCTTCACAGAGTGGAGTGTATAGCACGTTGCTCCCTGTTCTGCGCATTCAGTTCTTAACCCTGCTACCTAAATGAAACAAGAGTTTAGTTCAATGAGGCACTCGACACTGTTTTAGTTCACAGAGTAAAGCATATGTCTCTTTGCTGCTAGTTCTGCGCCTTCAATTTTTAACCGTGCTACCTAAGTGAAACAAGAGGTTAGTTCATTAAGGCACTCGCCACTGTGTTGTTTCACAGAGTAAAGCGTATGGCTCTTTGCTGCTAGTTCTGCGAATTCAAGTTTTAACCGTGCTACCAAATGAAACAAGACGTTAGTTCAGTGAGGCACTCGCCACTGTGTTGTTTCACAGAGTAAAGGGTACGGCTCTTTGCTGCTAGTTCTGCGCATCAGTTTTTAAGCGAGCTACCTAAGTGAAACAAGACGTTAGTTCAGTGAGGCACTCGCCACTGTGTTGTTTCACAGAGTAAAGGGTACGGCTCTTTGCTGCTAGTTCTGCGCATTCCGTTTTTAACCGTGCTTCCTAAGTGAAACAAGAGGTTAGTTCAGTGAGGCACACGCCAAAGTGTTCCTTCACAGAGTGGAGTATGTAGCTATTTGCTGCCTGTTCTGCGCATTCAGTTATTAACCATGCTAACTAAAAGAAACTAGAGGTAAGTTCAATGAGGCACTCGCCACTGTGCTGTTTCACAGAGTCAACCATATGGCTCTTTGCTGCGAGTACTGCGCATTCAGGTTTTAACCGTGCTACCTAAATGAAACAAGAGGTTACTTCAGTGAGGCATTCGCCACAGTGTTGGTTCACAGAGTGGAGTGTATACCACCTTGCTGCCTCTTCTGCGAATTCAGTTCTTAACCCTGCTACCTAAATGAAACAAGAGGTTAGTTCAATGAGGCACTCGACACTGTTTTAGTTCACAGAGTAAAGCATATGTCTCCTTGCTGCTAGTTCTGCGCCTTCAATTTCTAACCGTGCTACCTAAGTGAAACAAGAGGTTATTTCATTAAGGCACTCGCCACTGTGTTGTTTCACAGAGTAAAGCGTATGGCTCTTTGCTGCTAGTTCTGCGAATTCAGGTTTTAACCGTGCTACCAAATGAAACAAGACGTTAGTTCAGTGAGGCACTCGCCACTGTGTTGTTTCACAGAGTAAAGGGTACGGCTCTTTGCTGCTAGTTCTGCGCTTTCTATTTTAAACCGAGCTACCTAAGTGAAACAAGAGGTTAGTTCAGTGAGGCACTCGCCACTCTGTTGATTCAGAGAGTGGAGTGTATAGCACCTTGCTGCTTGATCTGCGAATTCACTTCCTAGCAATGCTACCAAATGAAACAAGAGGTTACTTCAGTGAGGCACTCGCCACAGTGTTGTTTCACAGAGTAAAGCGTGTGGCTCTTTGCTGCTAGTTCAGCGCATTCAGGTTTTAACCGTGCTACCTTATTGAAACAAGAGGTTAGTTCAGTGAGGCACTCGCCACAGTGTTGGTTCAGAGAGTGGAGTGTATAGCACCATGCTGCCCGTTCTGCGCATTCAGTTCCTAGCATTGATACTTATTGAAACAAGAGGTTAGTTCAGTGAGGCACTCGCCGCAGTGTTGCTTCACAGAGTGGAGTGTATAGCACGTTGCTCCCTGTTCTGCGCATTCAGTTCTTAACCCTGCTACCTAAATGAAACAAGAGGTTAGTTCAATGAGGCACTCGACATTGTTTTAGTTCACAGAGTAAAGCATATGAATATTTGCTGCTAGTTCTGCGCCTTCAATTTCTAACCGTGCTACCTAAGTGAAACAAGAGGTTAGTTCATTGAGGCACTCGCCACTGTGTTGTTTCACAGAGTAAAGCGTATGGCTCTTTGCTGCTAGTTCTGCGAATTCAGGTTTTAACTGTGCTACCAAATGAAACAAGACGTTAGTTCAGTGAGGCACTCGCCACTGTGTTGTTTCACAGAGTAAAGGGTACGGCTCTTTGCTGCTAGTTCTGCGCATCAGTTTTTAAGCGAGCTACCTAAGTGAAACAAGACGTTAGTTCAGTGAGGCACTCGCCACTGTGTTGTTTCACAGAGTAAAGGGTACGGCTCTTTGCTGCTAGTTCTGCGCATTCCGTTTTTAACCGTGCTTCCTAAGTGAAACAAGAGGTTAGTTCAGTGAGGCACACGCCAAAGTGTTCCTTCACAGAGTGGAGTATGTAGCTATTTGCTGCCTGTTCTGCGCATTCAGTTATTAACCATGCTAACTAAAAGAAACTAGAGGTAAGTTCAATGAGGCACTCGCCACTGTGCTGTTTCACAGAGTCAACCATATGGCTCTTTGCTGCGAGTACTGCGCATTCAGGTTTTAACCGTGCTACCTAAATGAAACAAGAGGTTACTTCAGTGAGGCATTCGCCACAGTGTTGGGTCACAGAGTGGAGTGTATACCACCTTGCTGCCTCTTCTGCGA
This sequence comes from Paguma larvata, assembly GCA_030068075.1. Lineage (NCBI taxonomy): Eukaryota > Metazoa > Chordata > Mammalia > Carnivora > Viverridae > Paguma > Paguma larvata. The sequence goes on from JAINVK010000679.1 coordinate 49,902, forward strand.
ATTCAGATCTTAACCCTGCTACCTAAATGAAACAAGAGGTTAGTTCAATGAGGCACTCGACACTGTTTTAGTTCACAGAGTAAAGCATATGTCTCTTTGCTGCTAGTTCTGCGCCTTCAATTTCTAACCGTGCTACCTAAGTGAAACAAGAGGTTATTTCATTAAGGCACTCGCCACTGTGTTGTTTCACAGAGTAAAGCGTATGGCTCTTTGCTGCTAGTTCTGCGAATTCAGGTTTTAACCGTGCTACCAAATGAAACAAGACGTTAGTTCAGTGAGGCACTCGCCACTGTGTTGTTTCACAGAGTAAAGGGTACGGCTCTTTGCTGCTAGTTCTGCGCATTCCGTTTTTAACCGTGCTTCCTAAGTGAAACAAGAGGTTAGTTCAGTGAGGCACACGCCAAAGTGTTCCTTCACAGAGTGGAGTATGTAGCTATTTGCTGCCTGTTCTGCGCACTCAGTTCTTAACCGTGCTAACTAAGTGAAACAAGAGGTTAGTTCAGTGAGGCACTCGCCAAAGTGTTCCTTCACAGAGTGGAGTAGCAATTTGCTGCTGGTTCTGCGCATTCAGGTTTTAACCGTGCTACCTAAATGAAACAAGAGGTTAGTTCAGTGAGGCATTGGCCACAGTGTTGGTTCACCGAGTGGAGTGTATAGCACCTTGCTGCCTCTCCTGTGCATTCAGTTCTTAACCGTGCTAACTAAAGGAAACAAGAGTTTAGTTCAGTGAGGCACTCGCCACAGTGTTGGTTCAAACATTGGAGTGTATAGCACCATGCTGTCCGTTCTGCGCATTCAGTTCCTAACATTGCTACCTAAATGAAACAAGAGGTTAGTTCAGTGAGGCACTCGCCACTGTGCTGTTTCACAGAGTAAAGCATATGGCGCTTTGCTGCTAGTTCAGCGCATTCAGTTTTTAACCGTGCTATCTAGGTGAAAAAAGAGCTTAGTTCAGTGAGGCACTCGCCACAGTGTTGTTTCACAGAGTAAAGCGTATGGCTCTTTGCTGCTAGTTCTGCGCATTCTGTTTTTAACCGAGCTACCTAAGTGAAGCAAGAGGTTAGTTCAGTGAAGCACTCGCCACAGTGTTGATTCAGAGACTGGAGTGTATAGCACCTTGCTGCTTGTTCTGCGCATTCAGTTCCTAGCATTGCTACCTAAATGAAACAAGAGGTTAGTTCAGTGAGGCACTCGCCACAGTGTTGTTTCACAGAGTAAAGCTTATGGCTCTTTGCTGCTAGTTCAGCGCATTCAGGTTTTAACCGTGCTACCTAAATGAAACAAGAGGTTTTTTTCATTGATGCCCTCACCAGTGTGTTGTTTCACAGAGTAAAGCGTATGGATCTTTGTTGCTAGTTCAGCGCATTCAGTTTTTAACCGTGCTATCTAGGTGAAAAAAGAGCTTAGTTCAGTGAGGCACTCGCCACAGTGTTGTTTCACAGAGTAAAGCGTATGGCTCTTTGCTGCTAGTTCAGCGCATTCAGGTTTTAACCGTGCTACCTTATTGAAACAAGAGGTTAGTTCAGTGAGGCACTCGCCACAGTGTTGATTCAGAGAGTGGAGTGTATAGCACGTTGCTGCTTGTTCTGCGAATTCAGTTCCTAGCTTTGCTACCTAAATGAAACAAGAGGTTAGTTCAATGAGGCACTCGCCACAGTGTTGTTTCACAGAGTGGAGTGTTGGGCTCTCTACTTCTTGTTTTGTGCATTCAGTTCCGAACCCTGCTACCTAAATGAAACAAGCGGTTAGTTCAATGAGGCCTCGCCGCAGTGTTGCTTCACAGAGTGGAGTGTATAGCACGTTGCTCCCTGTTCTGCGCATTCAGTTCTTAACCCTGCTACCTAAATGAAACAAGAGGTTAGTTCAATGAGGCACTCGACACTGTTTTAGTTCACAGAGTAAAGCATATGTCCCTTTGCTGCTAGTTCGGCGCCTTCAATTTCTAACCGTGCTACCTAAGTGAAACAAGAGGTTAGTTCATTGAGGCACTCGCCACTGTGTTGTTTCACAGAGTAAAGCGTATGGCTCTTTGCTGCTAGTTCTGCGAATTCAGGTTTTAACTGTGCTACCAAATGAAACAAGACGTTAGTTCAGTGAGGCCCTCGCCACTGTGTTGTTTCACAGAATAAAGGGTACGGCTCTTTGCTGCTAGTTCTGCGCATTCAGTTTTTAACCGTGCTTCCTAAGTGAAACAAGAGGTTAGTTCAGTGAGGCACACGCCAATGTGTTCCTTCACAGAGTGGAGTACGTAGCTATTTGCTGCCTGTTCTGCGCATTCAGTTATTAACCATGCTAACTAAAGGAAACTAGAGATTAGTTCAATGAGGCACTCGCCACTGTGCTGTTTCACAGAGTAAACCATGTGGCTCTTTGCTGCTAGTTCTGCGCATTCAGGTTTTAACCGTGCTACCTAAATGAAACAAGAGGTTACTTCAGTGAGGCATTCGCCACAGTGTTGGTTCACAGAGTGGAGTGTATACCACCTTGCTGCCTCTTCTGCGAATTCAGTTCTTAACAGTTCTACCTAAAAGAAACAAGAGTTTAGTTCAGTGAGGCACTCGCCACGTGTTGTTTCACAGAGTAAAGCGTATGGCTCCTTGCTGGTAGTTCTGCGCTTTCTCTTTTAAACGGAGCTACCTAAGTGAAACAAGAGGTTAGTTCAGTGAGGCACTCGCCACTGTGTTGATTCAGAGAGTGGAGTGTATAGCACCTTGCTGCTTGTTCTGCGAATTCAGTTCCTAGCATTGCTACCTAATGAAACAAGAGGTTAGTTCAGTGAGGCACTCGCCACAGTGTTGGTTCAGAGAGTGGAGTGTACAGCACCATGCTGCCCGTTCTGCACATTCAGTACCTAATGAAACAAGAGGTTAGTTCAGTGAGGCACTCGCGACAGTGTTACTTCACAGAGTGGAGTGTATAGCACGTTGCTCCCTGTTCTGCGCATTCAGTTCTTAACCCTGCTACCTAAATGAATCAAGAGGTTAGTTCAATGAGGCACTCGACACTGTTTTAGTTCACAGAGTAAAGCATATGTCTCTTTGCTGCAAGTTCTGCGCCTTCAATTTTTAACGGTGCTACCTAAGTGAAACAAGAGGTTAGTTCATTGAGGCACTCGCCACTGTGTTGGTTCACAGAGTAAAGCGTATGGCTCTTTGCTGCTAGTTCTGCGAATTCAGGTTTTAACTGTGCTACCAAATGAAACAAGACGTTAGTTCAGTGAGCCACTCGCCACTGTGTTGGTTCACAGAGTGTAGTGTATAGCACCTTGCTGCCCGTTCTGCGCATTCAGTTACTAGCATTGCTACATAAATGAAACAAGAGGTTAGTTCAGTGAGGCACTCGCCACACTGTTGTTTCACAGAGTAAAGCCTACGGCTCTTCGCTGCTAGTTCTGCGCATTCAGGTTTTAACCGTGCTACCTTATTGAAACAAGAGGTTAGTTCAGTGAGGCACTCGCCACAGTGTTGGTTCAGAGAGTGGAGTGTATTGCACCATGCTGCCCGTTCTGTGCATTCAGTTCCTAGCATTGATACTTATTGAAACAAGAGGTTAGTTCAGTGAGGCACTCGCCGCAGTGTTGCTTCACAGAGTGGAGTGTATAGCACGTTGCTCCCTGTTCTGCGCATTCAGTTCTTAACCCTGCTACCTAAATGAAACAAGAGTTTAGTTCAGTGAGGCACTCGACACTGTTTTAGTTCACAGAGTAAAGCATATGTCTCTTGCTGCTAGTTCTGCGCCTTCAATTTTTAACCGTGCTACCTAAGTGAAACAAGAGGTTAGTTCATTAAGGCACTCGCCACTGTGTTGTTTCACAGAGTAAAGCGTATGGCTCTTTGCTGCTAGTTCTGCGAATTCAAGTTTTAACCGTGCTACCAAATGAAACAAGACGTTTAGTTCAGTGAGGCACTCGCCACTGTGTTGTTTCACAGAGTAAAGGGTACGGCTCTTTGCTGCTAGTTCTGCGCTTTCCGTTTTAACCGTGCTTCCTAAGTGAAACAAGAGGTTAGTTCAGTGAGGCACACGCCAAAGTGTTCCTTCACAGAGTGGAGTATGTAGCTATTTGCTGCCTGTTCTGCGCACTCAGTTCTTAACCGTGCTAACTAAAAGAAACTAGAGGTTAGTTCAATGAGGCACACGCCACGGTGCTGGTTTCACAGAGTAAAGCATATGGCTCCTTGCTGCTAGTTCTAGGCATTCAGTTTTTAACCGTGCTACCTAAGTGAAACAAGATGTTAGTTCAATGAGGCACTCGCCACAGTGTAGGTTCACAGGGTAAAGCGTATGGCTCTTTGCTGCTAGTTATGCGCATTCAGTTTTAAACCCTGCTCCCTAAATGAAACAAGAGGTTAGTTCAATGGGCACTCGCAACAGTGTTGATTCAGAGAGTGGAGTGTATAGCAACTTGCTGCTTGTCTGCGCATTCAGGTTTTAACCGTGCTACCTAAATGAAACAATAGGTTTGTTCTTTGAGGCACTCGCCAGTGTGTTGTTTCACAGAGGAAAGCCTATGGCTCTTTGCTGCTAGTTCTGCGCATTCAGTTTTTAACCGAGCTACCTAAGTGAACAAGAGGTTACTTCAGTGAGGCACTCGCCAAAGTGTTCCTTCACAGAGTGGAGGATGTAGCAATTTGCTGCCTGTTCTACGCATTCAGTTCTTAACCGTACTAACTAAAAGAAACAAGAGTTTAGTTCAATGAGGCACTCGCCACTGTGTTATTTCCCAGAGGAAGCATACGGCTCTTTGCTGCTAGTTCTGCGCATTCAGTTTTTAAACCCGTGCTACCTAAGTGAAACAAGATATTAGTTCAATGAGGCACTCCGCCACAGTGTTGGTTTACGGAGTGGAGTTTATAGCACCTTGCTGCCTGTTCTGCTCATTTCAGTTCCTAACAGTGCTACCTAATGAAACAAGAGGTTAGTTCAGTGAGGCACTCGCACAGTGTTGTTTCCCAGAGTAAACTGAATGGCTCTTTGCTGCTAGTTCTGTGCATTAGGTTTTAACCGTGCTACTAAATGAAAGACGAGGTTCTTTCAGTGAGGCACTCGCCCACTGTGATGTTTCACAGAGTAAAGCGTATGACTCTTTGCTCCCTTCTTCTGCGCATTCAGTTTTTAACCGAGTACCTAAATGAAACAAGAGGTTAGTACAGTGAGGCAACTCGCCACTGCGTTGTTTCCAGAGTAAAGCGTATGGCTCTTTGCTGCTTGTTCTGCGCATTCAGTTTTTCACCGAGCTACTAAATGAAACAACAGGTAGATCAATGAGGCACGCGCCACTGTGTTTGTTTCACAGAGGAAAGGGAACGGCTCTTTGCTGCTAGTTCTGGACATTCAGTTTTTAACCGTGCTACCTAAGTGAAACAAGAGGTTAGTTCAGTGAGGCATTCGCCAAAGTGTTCCTTCACAGAGTGGTGTATGTAGCAATTTGCTGCCTGATCTGCGCACTCAGTTCTTAACCGTGCTGACTAAAAGAAACTAGAAGGTTAGTTCATGAGGCACACGCCACGGTGCTGTTTCATGAGTTAAGCATATGGCTCCTTGCTGCTATTTCTAGGCATTCAGTTTTTAACCGTGCTACCTAAGTGAAACAAGATTTTAGTTCCATGAGGCACTCGCCACAGTGTTGGTTCACAGAGGGGAATGTATAGCACCTTGCTGCCTGTTCTGCATTCAGTTCCTAACAGTGCTACCTAAATGAAAGACGAGGTTAGTTCAGTGAGGCACTCGCCACACTGTTGTTTCACAAAGTATAGCGTATGGCTCTTTGCTGCTGGTTCTGCGAATTCAGGTTTTAACCGTGCTATCTAAATGAAACAATAAGTTTGTTCATTGAGGCCTCGCAGTGTGCTGTTTCACAGAGTAAAGCGTATGGCTCTTGCTGCTAGTTCTGCGCATTCAGTTTTTAACCGAGCTACCTAAGTGAAACAAGAGGTTAGTTCAGTGAGGCACTCGCCAAAGTGTTCCTTCACAGAGTGGAGTAGCAATTTGCTGCTGGTTCTGCGCATTCAGGTTTTAACCGTGCTACCTAAATGAAACAAGAGGTTAGTTCAGTGAGGCATTGGCCACAGTGTTGGTTCACCGAGTGGAGTGTATAGCACCTTGCTGCCCTCTCCTGTGCATTCAGTTCTTAACCGTGCTAACTAAAGGAAACAAGAGTTTAGTTCAGTGAGGCACTCGCCACAGTGTTGGTTCAAACAGTGGAGTGTATCGCACCATGCTGTCCGTTCTGCGCATTCAGTTCCTAACATTGCTCCTAAATGAAACAAGAGGTTAGTTCAGTGAGCACTCGCCACTGTGCTGTTTCACAGAGTAAAGCATATGGCTTTGCTGCTAGTTCAGCGCATTCAGTTTTAAACCGTGCTATCTAGGTGAAAAAAGAGCTTAGTTCAGTGAGGCACTCGCCACAGTGTTGTTTCACAGAGTAAAGCGTAGGCTCTTTGCTGCTAGTTCTGCGCATTCGTTTTTAACCGAGCTACCTAAGTGAACAAGAGGTTAGTTCAGTGAAGCACTCGCCACAGTGTTGATTCAAGATGGAGTGTATAGCACCTTGCTGCTTGTTCTGCGCATTCAGTTCCTAGCATTGCTACCTAAATGAAACAAGAGGTTAGTTCAGTGAGGCACTCGCCACAGTGTTGTTTCACAGAGTAAAGCTTATGGCTCTTTGCTGCTTGTTCTGCTCATTCAGTTTTAACCATGCTACCTAAGGGAAACAAGAGGTTAGTTCAATGAGGCAATCGCCACTGTATCCTTTCACAGAGTAAAACCTACTGCTCTTGGCTGCTTGTTCTGCGCATTCAGGTTTTAACAGTGCTACCTAAATGAAACAAGAGGTTAGTTCAGTGAGGCATTCGCCACAGTGTTGGTTCACAAGAGTGGAGTGTATAGCACCTTGCTGCCTCTTCTCGCATTCAGTTCTTAACGTGCTAACTAAGGAAACAAGAGGTTAGTTCAGTGAGGCACTCGCCACAGTGTTGGTTCACAGGGTATAAAGCGTATGGCTCTTTGCTCCTACTTCTGCGCATTCAGTTTTAAAAACTGTGCTCCCTAAATTAAACAAGAGGTTAATTCAATGAGGCACTCGCCACGTGTTGTTTCACAGAGTAAAGCTTATGGCTCTTTGTTGCTAGTTCAGCGCATTCATTTTTAACGGTGCTATCTAGGTGAAAAAAGAAGCTTAGTTCAGTGAGGCCCTCGCCCACAGTGTGTTTCACAGAGTAAAGCGTATGGCTCTTTGCTGCTAGTTCTGCGTATTCAGTTTTTAACCGAGCTACCTAAGTGAAACAGAGGTTAATTCAGTGAGGCACTCGCCACAGTGTTGATTCAGAGAGTGGAGTGTATAGCACCTTGCTCCTTTTTGCGCATTCAGTTCCTAGCATTGCTACCTAAATGAAACAAGAGGTTACTTCAGTGAGGCACTCGCCACACTGTTGTTTCACAGACTATAGCGTATGGCTCTTTGCTGCTAGTTCAGCGCATTCAGTTTTATCCGTGCTACCTATAATAAACAAGGGTTTGTTCATTGAGGCACTCGCCAGTGTGTTGTTCACAGAGTAAAGCTATGGCTCTTTGCTGCTAGTTCTGCGCATTCAGTTTTTAACCGAGCTACCTAATGAAACAAGAGGTTACTTCAGTGAGGCACTCGCCAAAGTGTTCTTCACAGA
>JAINVK010000600.1:0-49005 GCA_030068075.1 Paguma larvata
AGCTAGAGTTGATTTGCCCCCAGGCATAGCATTTAAATAAGGGCAATTAGTGGTTGCTGGAGAAACATTTTCCTCTGCCAGCCTCAAGTATTTGTCAAGGGGCTGTAGGTGACAAGGAACTTACATTTTGTTCGCTTGAAATGTTTATTTACTTTTGGAGAAGAGGGGAGACAGGGAGACAGACAGAGAAAGGGAGTGTGTGGGAAACAAGAGAGAGAGAATGAGAGAGAGAGAGAGAGAGAGAGAGAGAGAGCCATAGTTAGAGCCAGAGCCAGAGCAAGACAGAGGGAATAAGCACCAGGAGAGGGGCAGAGAGTGAGGGAGACCCAGAATGTGAAGCAGGCTCTGAGGCTGCGCTCTCAGCACAGAGCCTCTCTGCTCTCTGGGGCTGGACACAGGCACTGTCACACCCTGACCTGAGTTCAAATTGGAGGCTTCAGGGACTCAGACACCCCAGGAAATGCTCTTTTCTCTGCCATTTCCTTCTTGCCTTTGTTCCTCACATAGCTAGGGAGGGCAGGCTGATCTGGGGGCTCCAGGAGACTGAGCCTATAGGGTTCTGGAGATGAGGCCCATGGCTTTTCCTTGTAATTTCCTAAGATACTGTCAACTGATGGAGGCTCCATCAGTTGCAGCATTTGTCTTCTGTCCTCTCCTTGGCGCTTGGGCAGCCACGAGTGCCTGAGGAATGTCACACAGATCTCTCCTGGCGGTGGGGACTGGTAATGCTAGCTTGCGTGTGGCCCTCAGCTTTCCTTGTGCTCCCTCATCCAGCCCATGGATGATTCCCAGTTAGGCAGCCCACGTGTGTTTCTTCATTCAGAAAAGAGCCAGCTTGCAAGATTGGGCCTCTGTCTTTGTTTTCAGAATTCTCCCATGCTCATGTGACATGAAGAACTTCTGCTTTCTGTGTACCCATTCGCATGCGCTTGCTCTGTTTGGAAGTCAGTCCCCACTGTGGGGAATTCGAGGCCACACCTAAGAGCAATGTCCCCTCATTCTGACTGAGGAGCTCGGCCAAGGTATCCTGACTCTGGCCTAGGGTGGGCAGAAAGGCCCTCGGGCCTTGCCTTTGGGAAATATTTGGACGAGAGAAAGACATAGGGCACTTGGAGGTGCCAGACGAAACGTTAGAGTGTTGGCAAAGCCAGAGAATCGGAAGGAAGCATTGTCCATTTCAGGGAGAAGAGCAACAGAGCTTGTCGGGTTCTTGGGAGTTTTTTCCTATTTTCTACTGAAATGAAAGCCTTGAAGCCGTGATGTCTCCATAGCTGATTCCTCCAGAGGTCTTGAGTCACAGTGAAACGTGGTAGGGCTCTCAGTCCCATAAGGAATGCTCAGGGATTGGTGGCCGACTCCCTCTTCAGCCCGAGGTACGCCTAGAGCAGTCCGTTTCTGATATCCCCAAAGAACCAGGAGCTCCCTGCTACTGACCTGGTGGGGGCTAGGGCATTCATGGTTCCCCAGTAGGCCCTCCTTCCCCGGGTGCTTGACAAGGCTTCGTATGGAAAAGCAAATGGTTCCCACACAGGGGTTTCGCTGACAGAAGTAGTCAGTGCATTGCCTGCTCAAGGAATACTTCCATGGAGCCTGATTCCAAACACCGAACTGTGAATCCCATTCCGCCAAAACCACTGGTGACTGTTCACTGTAGGTCAGGGGAAGAAATGCACTCAGTGCCAGAAGCTTCTCATCCCTTTCTCAAGTCCCAATGGCAGTATTCTTGCTTGGCCAGCCCTGGGAAGCGCAGGGAAGGGTAGACCTTCTTTGCGTCCATCTCACAGATGGTTCCCCTAGGCACACTATGCCTCAGGCCCTGGTCGGCACCGAAAGGTCTCTTGAAAGAACGACTGCATCGGGTGCAGGTTCCAAACACTTGAGAACCAGCCGGGAGCAGGGACCGTTTGCCTCTCCATCAATGGCACATCTATTTCCTGATGGGCAGGGACAGTCTTCCCTCTGTTTCTGGAGGAAGAATACAGACCTCCAGCAGAATGGCACTCTCAGGTGTGCAGGAGACCGTTTCGTGAAGGCCTGAGGCCCAAGCCCCTGGAACCCAGGGTGAAGCATTTATGGCCTCGAACATAAGACCTCGACTGCAGGGCTGCGAGCTGAAGAACTGAGGTTCAAGCCCTTGTCACCCCAGGTGGAGGAAAAATCACTGGAAAGAGAAGTCCTTGTTTGCAGAGCTGCAAGGCCAAGATGGGCCTTTTAAGTCTTTCTCCCCCAAGTCAATTTTGGGCTGGGCTCTCTTACATATATTTTGCTTGGAATGATTTCTTGGTGTGGATTGTCATGGAAAGAAAATCAGATCCTTTCTGATAGATGCTTCTAAAACTTCGAAGTATATTCCCTTTGGAATGGACGTTTGAAAATGCTGCCTGACTCTCAGGGATGCGGTCATTGCGGCAGGTTTTGGGTGAAGACATTAAGAATGGTCAGTGGATAATTGATAATCTTAGGGAGCAACTTGAGAGCAAAACATGTTTTCCACGTAAACTTTTAACTGTCGCCAGAGCCTTCATGAATATCCGTCTTCTTTGTGCTTACGCTCTGAACCCGTGATATTTACCAGAATGTGGCCATCGGTACGTTCTAACTGCATGTGAAGTGTTTATTCAGCCTGAGCTATTGATTGTTGGAACATTCTATGGAATCTAAAACACAGATCATTCTGTGAAGTTTTATTGAATGCGTGGAATGTTTTCATTGGTTTTTTCCTAGGAACTTTGAGACACTGGAGTGATTTCATCCTGTCAATCTTTACAAGATGTATACTTGGCGTGCTTAGAAAACATGTATAAAAAGCCTGGGGGAAGAATCAACTTCGGGCAGTCCTCATAAGAGGCTGTCTCCAAGAGACTGGCTCTGCATCTTCTCTCCCACCCAGACCAACCCTCACGCAGGTGAAACCCTGGACCAGCCGGATACCCTGAGAGAAGGAGCTGGTCTCTCTCAGGGCAGACTCCGGCCCAGGTGTAGCCAATGGAGGTTTCCTTTGACGACAGTCCACAGGTGTTGTCACTTGCCAGACACTCAGCTTGCCGGGAGCTAGGAGGAGGCACTGAATTCTAAGTGGAGCCCATTCTCTGCTGGAATCATGAACCTTGGTCCCCAGGGTGCCTCTTTGCATTTGATTGCTCTCTCCTCAGATTAGGTTCCACTTGGGAGCCATCCAGAGCAAGAGCCTCAGAGGAACATACCCTTTGGAAACTAGAACCTGCCAGGATCCAGGGGTCTGTGTCAGGTACACAGCCGGGTCTGAGCATTGGGGTGGCATACCCAGTCACTTCCTGAACCAATGGACAGCTCTCAGTGTCTGGTATCCCAGAGGATAGCAGGCCCCTCTGTCCCTGGGGCTTGGTGCTTAGTCAGCTCGGGTCGTTGCAGGCATGGGGAGCCAGCTGGCCTTGTCTCCCCAGGCGCAGAGCGGTGCCTTCATACTGCAGATTCGAGGGCTCATGCATTTGAACTCTGGAGAACGCTCAAAGGGTCTCTGAAGTGATGATTGGACCCGGTCGGGTTCTAACCACTTGAGCTTCAGCCAAGAGCCCCAAACAGCCAGAGCTGAATCACTGCTGCCCCTGCCCTCTAAGGGGAAAGGGCCAGAAACAGACCCAAAGCCAGGACTTTCCCTCTCTTTCTGAAGGAAGAACGCAGGCCACTTGGTCACAGGACCCCCGTGTACCCTGTTAAGGGCTCCCTTCAAAATCCCACAGGTGTTGCTTACACCTGAGGGGGCCAGCTTGCTAGGAGATGGCACTAGTCACTTCGTTTTCCATGTCATGTCTTTCGGAATGCTAGTGAAGCATTCTGGCCCTCGGCGAATCTTCTTTCAGCCTATTTTCAAACGAGTTCCTCTCTGGGGTCCAGCCCATATAGACTCTGAGAAGAAGATCCTCGGTGTTCCGCTGGGGATCGTATGCCAACATCGGGACTGTGTGACAGGTTCGGTGACAGGCACCCCGGTAAGTTGTTGTCAACCCCATGCAGGCATTCAGAAGCCTGGGGCATTGGAAGGGCCCAGCTTAGACTATGGCACTTAGCCTGGGCCCGACGGCTGGCAAGGGAGCTGACCTCCTTTCTCGGCTGAGGGGACATGCAATGATACATCCCCTTTCCGGATTGTTCCCATTCCCATTGGAAGGATTGTAGCTTGGCCGTCCTTAGGGCCACTGCCTTCCCATGTCTCGAGGTCTAAGTCTGTCCCCGTTTAGACTTAGGAAGCATGGAGCTGTCACTCACTATACCCGTGCCCAAGGATAGATTTTCCCACAGGCCTGTCCATGTTGCATGTGGCGGGCCCCAAGCAAGGCAGCCCAGCCTCTGCCATTGGCAGGACTTGCGCTTGCTCACACTTGGATTGACCCTGCATGTGTGGCCACGAGGTGCCAGCGGGACCACAGGCATTGGGGCTGGGTTCAGCTGACCACCACGAGGAGGTTTCTGGGTCAGGCGCCTAGGCGCGAACAGTCCTGCGCATCAAGGCAGTGCCTCGGCAAACTCAGTGCCTCAGCAAATCCGTTCCGTGGTCTCGGTATGGCCAGCATGCCTTTGGCAGTGTTGTCCTCCTTCAGCATACTCGACTGTAGCAACGGTGACGGTGCAGGCTGGCAGGACTAGGTCCACGACAGCCCCGAGCACAGTGGCAGAAGGCACGGACTGGCAGAGAGGGTGGAACCCATTGGGGCAGCACCTGGTGTTGGCCTCCTTAGCAGTTCACTCCTCTCGGCCCAGGATTGGACGACGCAAGTGCCCTCACCCGTGTGCCCTCACGTGGAATGGAAATGGGTGGTGACATGTGTCAGAGAATGCCAGGAATCACCTAGAGGAAGGATGGACTGAGTCAACATGCTGGCCAGTGTGCAATAGGTCTGCAAGAAATGCAGTGGGAACTACTAGAGCAGGGTCACCTTGTCCCTTCACATACCCTTCAGGTTGCACTGGTTTCCAAGAAAGAGATCTTGCCCTGAGCATCTTTCACATACTGGAATATCTTCCCAACTGACTGTTATTCTTGTCTTTCAAGGGGCTCGAAACGAGAGAAACTCTGAGTATCTTCCATGGCCAAACGAAAACAACACAGGCCTGCTGGGGCCAGAAACCTGAGTTCTGGGGGACTCCTGCAGAGATGAACAACTTACAGGGAAAACTATCCTGCTGAAGAGCCAGGGGCTCTTTGCCCAACATATGCCACGCTCACAACGAATGCAGCAGGATCCCCAGGGAAGAGCCCAGGCTACGACTGTACGATAAACACGCGGAGTGGACTCCAGGGAGGGCTCAGAGTGACAATGGAGCAAAGGGGGGGGAAGGGGTGGACAGAGGTCCAGAGTTCTGAACCAGGGATACGAATGACATAACGCAGAGAGTGACAAGACCCGCATGGCCTTGCCCAGCTCACACACTGCCTTGGGAAGGAGAAACACCTATGGGCTTGGCAAACAGGGCCAACTCAAAGTTCCACCTGAAAGCCTTGTCACCTTGAGTCGGGTCCCCATCCCTTGTGTAACTTCTCTCATCTCTGAGAGGCCTGAGACACTGTCAACACAGCCATCAAATGGCAGGTGTCAGGTGGACTGCACTAGGTATGTCAAAGAACACACTGTACTGTCCATCCCTCGGTTTGGACAGGGTCATGTGTGCTGCAAACGTGTGTCCATCTTTCTTCCTGCTCCCACTTGCCAGAGAACAACATTTGGGAGGTCAAGGGTAAGGGACAGGGAGACTCAAAAAAGCAGCGTGCCTTACAAATTCACGCTGAAAAAGAGAAGAAATGGCCTCCCGAGCGTAGAATCCAATATTCTGGCCCTGCCTTCCAGACAGTGGATGTATAGTGGGGCTCCTACACTCCCATTTCCAGGCTAAACCACATAAGTAGACTTCAAGGAGTTCTACAAAAATGATCACCAATGAAAATGCCTGAGCTCTTTGGGTTGTAGTCAAACAACGAACCAAGATGTCCGATGCCATCTATCAAACTTGCTTGGCCTTAGATTCCATGCTGGCTTCTGAGAGAAGTGTTTGTGGAAAATGTAACCTGAACACCTGCTGCCTAGGGAGAGATGATGAGGAAAACCTCACAGACGGGACCACAGATCAAAAAGAAAAGGGGGCTCATGTCCCAGTCCAGACCGGAAACAGGTGGAACACCGGAGACTTCTTTGGTGGACGGTTTTCAACTCTTGAAGGAATCAAAAGCCTCATGGGAATTCGATTCCTACATTTCAGAGGGTGCTTAATGTGAGCCTGCTGTGCTACCCTGCCTGTATGGTCTGCCTCCAGTCTCATTGTGAACAGAGTTTACAGAGAGACATAGAAAAGAGGAAAAAAAGACGGCCACTCATGTAAAGGAGTGATAAAAGTACCGACCTCTAATGTGAGATGGTGCTCTTTGAGGCTAGACAGGGGACCTGAGCGTGAAAGGGGCGAATGTGGTAGGGTCCGCTCCCTAAAGGCAGGGGAAAAAAACCCTCAAAGCAACCTGGCTTCACGTATATGGGACAGCATCCCTCAGGACCTTGTAACGTGAGACCGCTTATTGAGACTGCATGTTCGTATGTTACTCTATATGTGAGACAAAGAAGTCAAAGCTACAGAGAAGAATACACTACGTGGGGTTCGGGGCTCAGTTCCTTGCGTAGGAGCGAAACTGAGCAGTGTCGGCAGGAATCCATTTGCTTTCTGGAAAGAAAAGCCTCCGTGTCAGCTCCCTGTTTGCTGGGCGGCTGAGACATTCTTGTGCCTGCTGTTTCCTTTCATGCCAACCCCTCAGGTGTTTCCTTCTTACTCTCAGGAAACCAGGCTTGCCTAGGTACTGCAGCTCAAGTCAGCAGTCCCGGTATGACTCCATTTTACCTGAGCTGAATACCTTTGGGCCTCAGTGTGTTGCTTCTGGTTTATTCTTGTTATGAATGAGAAGAATTCTTCCTTTGAGGAAAACCACGTGAAGAATACCTGCTTATAACCTTGGGTTTGGGGAAGGCAAGGTCAGCTGGCAAGTTCACAAGGGGGCTTTCACATGCTAAGGAGTCCCAGACTGCTGCCTGGCTAGCTATTGTCAAGCTAGAGTTGATTTGCCCCCAGGCATAGCATTTAAATAAGGGCAATTAGTGGTTGCTGGAGAAACATTTTCCTCTGCCAGCCTCAAGTATTTGTCAAGGGGCTGTAGGTGACAAGGAACTTACATTTTGTTCCCTTGAAATGTTTATTTACTTTTGGAGAGAGAGGGGAGACAGGGAGACAGACAGAGAAAGGGAGTGTGTGGGAAACAAGAGAGAGAGAATGAGAGAGAGAGAGAGAGAGAGAGAGAGAGAGAGAGCCATAGTTAGAGCCAGAGCCAGAGCAAGACAGAGGGAATAAGCACCAGGAGAGGGGCAGAGAGTGAGGGAGACCCAGAATGTGAAGCAGGCTCTGAGGCTGCGCTCTCAGCACAGAGCCTCTCTGCTCTGTGGGGCTGGACACAGGCACTGTCACATCCTGACCTGAGTTCAAATTGGAGGCTTCAGGGACTCAGACACCCCAGGAAATGCTCTTTTCTCTGCCATTTCCTTCTTGCCTTTGTTCCTCACATCGCTAGGGAGGGCAGGCTGATCTGGGGGCTCCAGGAGACTGAGCCTATAGGGTTCTGGAGATGAGGCCCATGGCTTTTCCTTGTAATTTCCTAAGATACTGTCAACTGATGGAGGCTCCATCCGTTTCAGCATTTGTCTTCTGTCCTCTCCTTGGCGCTTGGGCAGCCACGAGTGCCTGAGGAATGTCACACAGATCTCTCCTGGCGGTGGGGACTGGTAATGCTAGCTTGCGTGTGGCCCTCAGCTTTCCTTGTGCTCCCTCATCCAGCCCATGGATGATTCCCAGTTAGGCAGCCCACGTGTGTTTGTTCATTCAGAAAAGAGCCAGCTTGCCAGATTGGGCCTCTGTCTTTGTTCTCAGAATTCTCCCATGCTCATGTGACATGAAGATCTTCTGCTTTCTGTGTACCCATTCGCATGCGCTTGCTCTGTTTGGAAGTCAGTCCCCACTGTGGGGAATTCGAGGCCACACCTAAGAGCAATGTCCCCTCATTCTGACTGAGGAGCTCGGCCAAGGCATCCTGACTCTGGCCTAGGGTGGGCAGAAAGGCCCTCGGGCCTTGCCTTTGGAAATATTTGGACGAAGAGAAAGACATAGGGCACTTGGAGGTGCCAGACGAAACGTTAGAGTGTTGGCAAAGCCAGAGAATCGGAAGGAAGCATTGTCAATTTCAGGGAGAAGAGCAACAGAGCTTGTCGGGTTCTTGGGAGTTTTCTCCTATTTTCTACTGAAATGAAAGCCTTGAAGCCGTGATGTCTCCATAGCTGATTCCTCCAGAGGTCTTGAGTCACAGTGAAACGTGGTAGGGCTCTCAGTCCCATAAGGAACGATCAGGGATTGGTGGCCGACTCCCTGTCCAGCCCGAGGCTCGCCTAGAGCAGTCCGTTTCTGATATCCCCAAAGAACCAGGAGCTCCCTGCTACTGACCTGGTGGGGCTGGGCATTCATGGTTCCCCAGTAGGCCTCCTTCCCCGGGCTGCTTGACAAGGCTTCGTATGGAAAATCAAATGGTTCCCACACAGGGGTTTCGCTGCCAGAAGTAGTCAGTGCATTGCCTGCTCAAGGAATACTTCCACGGAGCCTGATTCCAAACACCGAAGTGTGAATCCCGTTCCGCCAAAACCACTGGTGACTGTCCACTGTAGGACACAGAGGACAGGGGAAGAAATGCACTCAGTGCCAGAAGCTTCTCATCCCTTTCTCAAGTCCCAATGGCAGAATTCTTGCTTGGCCAGCCCTGGGAAGCACAGGGAAGGGTAGACCTTCTTTCCTTCTATCTCACAGATGGTTCCCCTAGGCACACTATGCCTCAGGCCCTGGTCGGCACCGAAAGGTCTCTTGAAAGAACGACTGCATCGGGTGCAGGTTCCAAACACTTGAGAACCAGCCGGGAGCAGGGACCGTTTGCCTCTCCATCAATGGCACATCTATTTCCTGATGGGCAGGACAGTCTTCCCTCTGTTTCTGGAGGAAGAATACAGACCTCCAGCAGAATGGCACTCTCAGGTGTGCAGGAGACCGTTTCGTGAAGGCCTGAGGCCCAAGCCCCTGGAACCCAGGGTGAAGCATTTATGGCCTCGAACATAAGACCTCGACTGCAGGGCTGCGAGCTGAAGAACTGAGGTTCAAGCCCTTGTCACCCCAGGTGGAGTAAAAAATCACCGGAAGAGAAGTCCTTGTTTGCAGAGCTGCAAGGCCAAGATGGGCCTTTTAAGTCTTTCTCCCCCAAGTCAATTTTGGGCTGGGCTCTCTTACATATATTTTGCTTCGAATGATTTCTTGGTGTGGATTGTCATGGAAGGAAAATCAGATCCTTTCTGATAGATGCTCCTAAAACTTCGAAGTATATTCCCTTTGGAATGGACATTTGAAGAATGCTGCCTGACTCTCAGGGATGCGGTCATTGCGGCAGGTTTTGGGTGAAGACATTAAGAATGGTCAGTGGATGATTGATAATCCTAGGGAGCAACTTGAGAGCAAAACATGTTTTCCACGTAAACTTTGGACTGTCGCCAGAGCCTTCATGAATATCCGTCTTCTTTGTGCTTACGCTCTGAACCCGTGATATTTACCAGAATGTGGCCATCGGTACGTTCTGACTGCATGTGAAGTGTTTATTCAGCCTGAGCTATTGATTGTTGGAACATTCTATGGAATCTAAAACACAGATCATTCTGTGAAGTTTTATTGAATGCGTGGAATGTTTTCATTGGTTTTTTCCTAGGAACTTTGAGAAACTGGAGTGATTTCATCCTGTCAATCTTTACAAGATGTGTACTTGGCGTGCTTAGAAAAAAATGTATAAAAAGCCTGGAGGGAGAATAAACTTCAGGCAGTAACGATAAGAGTCTCTTTCCAAGAGACTGACTCTGAGTCTTCTCTCCCACCCAGACCAACCCTCTTGCAAGTGAAACCCTGGACCAGCCGGATACCCTGAGAGAAGGAGCTGGTCTCCTCTCAGGGCAGACTCTGGTCCAGTTGTAGCCAATGGAGGATTCCTTTGATGGCAGCCCTCAGGTGTTCTCACTTGCTAGACACTCAGCTTGCCGGGAGCTAGGAGGAGGCACTGAATTCTAACTGGAGCCCATTCTCTTCTGGAATCATGATCCTTGGTCCTCAGGGTGCCTCTTTGCCTTTGATTGCCCTCTCCTCAGACAAGGTTCGACTTGGGAGTCGTCCAGAGCAAGAACCTCAGAGGAATATACCCTTTGGAAACTAGAACATGCCAGGATCCGGGGGGGGTGTGTCAGGTACACAGCCCGGGTCCGAGCATTGGTGTGGAGTGCCCAGTCACTTCCTGAACCAATGGACAGCTCTCAGTGTCTGGTGTCCCAGAGGATAGCAGGCCCCTCTGTCCCTGGGGACTTGGTGTTTAGTCAGCTCGGGTCATTGCAGGCATGGGGAGCCAGCTGCCCTCTCTCCCCAAGCGGAGAGAAGTGCCTTCATACTGCAGATTTGAAGGCTCATGCATTTGAACTCTGGAGAGTGCTCTAAGGGTCTCTGAAGTGATGATTGGACCCGGTCGGGTTCTATCCACTTGACCTTTGGCCAGGAGCCCCAAACAGCCAGAGGTGTATCACTGCTGCCTCTGTCCTCTAAGGGGAAAGGGTCAGAAACAGACCCAAAGCCAGGACTTTCCCTCTCTTTCTGAAGGAACATTGCAGGCAACATTGTCACAGGGCCCCCGCGTAGCCTGTTAAGGGCTCCCTTCACCAAATCCCACAGGTGTTGCTTCTTCCTTACTGGGCCAGCTTGCTAGAAGATGGCACTGGTCACTTCGTTTTCCATGTCATGTCATTCTGATTCCTAGTGAAGCACTCTGGACATCGGTGAATCTATTTTCACCCTATTTTCAAACGAGTTCCTCTCTGGGGTCCATCCCATATAGTCTCTGAGACGAATATCCTCGGTGTTCAGCTGGGGATCGTAGTCCCAACATCGGGACTGTGTGACAGGTTTGGACACAGGCACCCCGGTAAGTTGTTGTCAACCCCATGCAGGCATTCAGAAGCCTGGGGCATTGGAAGGGCCCAGCTTAGACATTGGCACTTAGCCTGGGCCTGACGGCTGGGAAGGGAGCGGACCTCCTTTCTTGGCTGAGGGGACAAGCAATGGCACATCCCCTTTCCGGATTGTTCCCATTCCCATTGGAAGTATTGTAGTTTGGCCGGCCTTATGGCCACTGCCTTCCCGTGCCTCCAGGTCTATGTCTGTCCCTGTTTAGACTTAGGAAGCATGGAGCTGTCACTCACTGTACCCGAGCCCAGGGATAGAGTTTCTTACAGCTGTGTGCATGTTGGATGTGGCGAGCCCCCAGCAAGGCAGCCCATCCACCGCTATTGGCAGGACTTGCGCTTCCTCAGACTTGGATTGACCTTGCCTCTGTGGCCCCGAGGGGCCAGCGGGACCACAGGCTATGGAGCTGGGTGCAGCTCACCACCACAAGGAGGTTTCTGGGTCAGGTCCTAGGCGCGAAGAGCCCTGTGTATCAAGAAAGTGCCTCAGCAATCTCAGCAGTCCAACAAATTCATTCCGTGCTCTTAGTGTGGCCCTCAAGGCTCTGGTCTGTGCACTGCTATCTTCCTCCAGTATGCTCAACAGTGACAGTTCTGGCTAGAAGGAATAGATACTCAACAGCCCCAAGCAGAGTGGCAGAAGGAAGGAACTGGCAGATAGGTTGAAACCCATTGGGGCAGCTCCTGGTGTTGGCCTCCTTGAGAATTCACTCCTTACAGCCCATTTTCGAGTTTTCACGTGCTGTCACATATGGAACCTCATGTGGGATGGATCTACGTGGTAGGAATTGTCAAAGAAAGCCAGGAATATCCTTTAAGAAACATGTACTGAGTCAAGGTGCTGGCCATTGTGCTACGTGTCTGCCAGAAATGCAGTGGGATGTACTAGATCATGGTAGTCTTGTCCCTTCACAAAACTTTAAGGTTGCACTGGTTTACAATAAAGAGAGCTTGCCCTGAGAATCATTCCCAGACTGTAATCACTTCCCACCTTACAGCATGTTTTGTCTTCTAAAGGTGCTTGACACCTGCCAAGCTGTGAGGTTCTTCTATGGCCAAACCAAAACAATAACGCAGGCCTACTAGGCCAGAAACCTGAGTTCCGGGAGACTCCTGCAGAGATGAACAAGCATATGGGGAAATCTATCCGGCTGAAGGAAGGCCAAGGGCCCTTTGGGCCAATTATTCCAGGGTCACAAAGAATGGATTAGGTTCCCCAGTGGAGAGTCCAGGGTATGACTGTTGGAGAAACACATGGAGTGGACTCCAGGGAGGGCTCAGAGTGAATATAGAACAAATGGGGTGAAAATGGGTAGATGAGGGCAGAGTTCTGAATCAGGGATAAGAATGAGTTAATGCAGAGGGTCACAAGGCTAGCATGGTCTTCCCCAGCTCCCACACTGACTGAGGATGGAGACACCTGTGTGGGCTTTGGCAAATCCTGCCATCTATTAGTTCCACCTGAAAGTACTGTCAGCAAGGCGCCTACCCAGATTCTTTCCTCAGGGTCAGCGGGAAAATCCTGGCTCCTGTTACGTGTCCTGCGCTTGCCCTCAGTACGTGGGGGCAGCAGTGAAACAGCTGTAGCAGGGGTGTACTCCCGCCCCTTGGGCAAGGGCTTGAAAGTGGGACTTGGTGCAGGATCCTATCCAAAGGTCCTTTCTGTGCTGGCCACAACCCTGAGTATTCTGCCCACGTGAACACCTGCTGTCCTCCAAAATGAAGGGATCTCCTTTAGTGGGGCTGAGGCCTGGGGGACAACCGGAGACCTATGTTCGTGCATCCTCTAGCCAGCTAAGCAACACCGTGTGCTTAGGGCCAGAAGGGCCAGGTTTCCTCTTGGAAATTAGAGCCAGAGAGCATTCAATTTCCTTCAAACTGACTGGGAAACTGGCAGCACTCCTACAGCCATGGCTGTGTACGTAACCACCCCAGGGTCTGGAACATGACCTGAGACCTAGCTAGAAAAGCAGCAATGGGATGGACATGAGGACAAGCAGCGCCCAAGTTCTGCATCTCCTAAGGGAATAGCATCCATCTGCACAGGAGATACCTATCTTCCTTAACTCTCGATCCAGGCAGGAGGACGGCTCCCTTCCTGAAACGTGTGGCTTAGCCTACACGAGCATTCTCCAGCGGGCACCTGCAGGTGCTCTAGGCCTGGGGATGTCCAGAAAGTCTGCAAGCCAACTCCCAGTCCCCCTGTGGCCACGCCTATTGCACACTCACCAAAATGGTACCGGACTCCCCGCTTCATAGGAAAGGAGAGGGCTCTGAGACTCTGGCTCTGAAAGGATTCCAGGGAACCCCTGGTTTCAAAAGAAGAGCAATTATTTACTATCGTTAGAACAGCCTGCTGAGGAACAAGAGCTCAGGGACATAAGGGTGCGGTCTCCTCTGCAGCATCCAGACTCTGAGAGCCGCGCACTGGCTCAGGAACTGACTGGAAACGCACTTCCAATCCTTGAAACATGGTTGTGTAGGAGACAGCCACGTGGTCTTGCTGTGTGCAACGGAGCAAGGGAAAAAAGCCGCATTGGGAGAGGAGTGACTGCCAGGTGAGGCAACGTTCTCCGTTCAAATGAGCACAGGTCGAATCGAGGAAGGAGAGATCTCCAACATCCCTTCCTCTTCTCTCACACAGGAGGCCGGATCCTCCCTAAACACTGGCTTAAACTCCCATCAAGCAATCTCCCTGGCCATCTTTCCACACCCTAGGTTTGGGGACAGCCTCGCAATTCTCCAATGAAAGGGAGAAGGGTCCAAAGCAATACCTATATCACCATCCCAAGGACACCACCAAACTCCCAAGCTGAAACAAGAGGATATTGCTCTAAGAAAGTGGCTCTGAATCAATTCCGTGGAGAACTTTCTTCACAAAAAGGGCTAAGTGGGGGACACAGCGTGCCAGGGCTCATCGCACGTGAGATTTGCAGAATGTTGAGAATGAAGTACCCAGTGCAGTCTCCTCTGAACCGGGTTGTATCCAGATAAACAAACGACTGTGGGCTTAGGCCAAGGGAGCCCCTGAGCGACTACACCTGGGAGCCCTGTCAGCTAGAATCCTGCATATTTTCATTAGGACGGAGTGAGTTGTGGCTTTGGTCTGCCCCTCCTGCTTCTTCAGGCACTTGAGGGAGGCAGCAGTGTTTGAGCTGTAGCTATTGGCTTCTGCTGGCTCTTGCTCAGGAGTCTGCCCAAAGGACTTAGTTTCCTAACTCCTGGAAAGGGCTCTTCCAGGCCTACCCCACCCCCCTTTACCTCCTGCCCATGTGCGAACTTTCTGCTTCTCAGAATGAAGGCAAGGGAATCATCCAGGTCAGTGAGGCGAGCCGGCTCCCCTTTGCCTTACATAGCACAGCAGCGCCAGCACCAAGCAAGAACCAAGGGACACGAGGCCTTCATTCCTTTGGTGGAGCAGAGCCTGATATCTCTCACTGAGCGCTGGAGCAGATTCGGAGTCTGAGGCCTACCAAGGAGTGTCAGCTTAGTGAGTGACGGCTGCATGGTTCCTAAGCATGAATGAATGCAGAGTGAGAAACACAGTAAGGGAGAGGGAATGTCTATAGCCATGAGCAAAGTGTTCTCACTATTTCGACAATGGGAATGAGGCTAATATGGCATAGAGATGGGTGTCTTCCCGTCCCCTAGGCCCAACAAGGAGGCCAGCTCCCCTCTAATATGTCTGGCCCAGCCTCCAAGCAGATCGGTCTCCAGGAGACGGCCGCCAAGGCCCTAGGCCTCTGGATGTCCATGTGGTCCTGCAACCAAAGGCCAGGGCTCCTTTGGCTCAACCGTTCCGACAGTCCCAAGGACTGATCCACATTGGACATCTCCAAGCTGGAGATAGAACTCTGAAAGACTGAATTCGCATGGACCCTGAGATGGGCCTCGATGGCTAAGAAACAATGTCATTCAACTTGATGCACCTAGGCCTGATTTGACAAGTTCCATGCTGAATGGAACTTCGTGAATGCTACACCGACTCTGGGCGCCAAATCCGTTCAGTGTCTCGTATTCTCTGCACCAACCGTATCTTCCCCCTGACACCCTGCAGTCATGTGCAGTGTGGTTCGTTCTTGTCATTCTGGCCCCAGCAAATGTCACGTCAGGGAGGCCTCTCATGCCCTCCGATGACTCCCCAGCCTGTCCTCACAGCACACTCGTTCTTTTCATGATGACAGCGCTTGCCCTAGTTTTCACATGTCTTGTCCTTCATCCCTGTGTTCCTCTCCCCTCCAGACTGTGAAGACTTGGCAGGCAGGGACCACTTTGTCATTGTAAGCCTTGCACATGGGCCCACCGGATGGCCAAGCATGAGGTGAGTGCTTGGAGCAGTTCCTGAAGGAATAAATGGAAGCACCTTTGGCCACTCCATCTCGAGTTTGACCAGCTTACTCTGTGGAGAGAACTGGGAGTATGGGAGATTCCTGTGGAATGTGAGGCAGGGGAAATGCAGAATGACTCTGCATGACCTTTCCCTGGTCCAGTTCCCCCAGCCAAACTCGGTGGGCACCGCTGACACAGGAGGCTGCCTGTTGCCTGGTGTCCAGCCCTGGAGCCACAGGCATGAAATCTGCACACAAAATCAGCACCTTCACGTGGCTGCCACGAAGGCAGTGGCCCTTTCAGGTCCCAGGGTAAAGCTCAGGACCTAGAGGCTCCAGGGCTGTGCAAGGGATCTCAGGCTTCTGCCATTCCCCTTTCTCTGTCCATCCGCAGTGTATATGCTTTCCTCCTGAGGCATCCTCACGTCGGCCAGGACGATGACCCCCCTGTTTCCAAATGAAGACCCTGGGGGTCCAACAAAGACTGGGATTCTGTTGGACTCTAGATTCAGTGTACAGTGCTCTGACATGTGCTTCCCTATCCCAAGTCTTCACCAACCCAAGTCTCCAAGCGTCTCTAGGCTCTCCAAGGCTTCCGGCAAGCGAAAGCCTTTCTCTAGGGAATCGGAGCTCAGTGACTCATTGATGGGGAGCCAAGGCCAATGGACCCATGATGCTTCTATGGAACTCTGGAGAAACACAACACTCTCCAGGAGAACGCCGAAGGCTTTTCTTCTGTAGCTATTGTCTAACCAATGGAACTTGACTCATCGTGATTCCAGGTGCCCTAGTCCTTTCTTCTGGAGTCTGGGCCAAGGGTGGCCCGGGGCCCAGCAGGAAGCTACCAATTTCACGAATTCCTTGCCCACGTTTGGGCCTTTGAGCATGCAGCTCAGAAAACGGATGCTGCTGCCCCATGGCAGAGCTCTCTCGATCCTGTTCCTTCTTCTGTCTTCTCACTTCCCCAGTGTCTGCTTTTTCTTGAACACACACACCCTCAGTATGTGTGTGCCAGTGCACATGTGGCGGCTGGATAGTGAAAGGAACCCATGTGGAGAGCAAGTGGGCATGATTTCTCCCAGAATATCAGACTCTCTCATTTCTAAAAACATGATGGGAGGGATTGGAGCCATGTTCTAAAAAGGGCCCGAGCCCAGCCTTATCCTCTGGACTCTTCCTACCTCCTGTGATCTGGGTCAGTCCTAGTCTCTCGATCAGATCAGTCACCCCACTGTACAGGGAGAGTTTGGATACAGAACTCCCTACACAGTGGTCCAGAGGCTGTGATGTCAGGCTCCATGAATCCTGGCTAGGGTGTCAGTGGGGAGTGGTGAGCCACACCTGTAGATGAAGTATACCGGTGGTACACTAACCCCACAGTGCATGAGTGTGCTCCCTACCTTATGAGGCGTGCATGATAATGCAGCAAAGGCTCTGCTCCAGAAGTAGGTCTGGAGCAACCACCCCATGCCACTACCACCTCCTGGTCCCAGGAGAGAAGGCATAGAGAGCAACCGGGCAGAAGCACTGTATCTCAGAATCAGAGAGTCTACTTCCACACCTGCCTCTGCTGCTAGGCACACAGAGACGTGTCCCTCAGAAGGAATGAGAGAATGCACAGAGTGACGTGACTAGCACCGTCTTCCCCAGCTCACAAACTGACTGAGGAAGGAGAAACACCTGTTGTCTTTGGCAAACAGTGCCGTCTAGTAGTTCCACCTGAAAGCCCTGTCAGCAAGGAGCCTTCCGAGATTCTTTCTTCAGAATCAGAGGGAAAGATTGGGCTCTAGGCGTGTGTCCTGTCCTTGCCGTCAGTAGCTGGGGTAGCTGTGATACAGCTAGCGGTAGGAGGGATGTGTCCCGGATGACGCAAGTGTTTGGGAGCAAGTCTTGGTGTAGGATTGCATCCAAAGGTACTTTGTGTGCTGACCAGACCCTGGACCATCCCGCCCGCATGAAAACCTGCTGTTCTTCAAAATCAAGGCATCTCCATTAGTGAGGGGAGGAGGGCCACTGGATACCCATGCTCACGCGTACCCTAGCCAGCTAAGCAACACCTTGTGCTCAGATTTCATGAGGGATGACAGATCCGTATTCCTACAATTTCCTCAGGAACTGGCTGGGAAACTGGCATCATTCATATGGCCATGGCCCCTGGACCATGAATGGAGACCTAGCCAGGAAAGCAGCCTTGCGATGTGCATGAGTGGAAGCGGTGCCAACATTCTGCATCTCCCAAGGGCTTGGCGTCCCTCCACAGAAAAGTTATCTTTCTTCCTCTACTCTCGATCCAGACAGGAGGCCAGCTCCATTCCCACACCTCTGGCTTAGCCTACACACAAGCATTCTCCAGCAGGCACCTACAGATGCTCTAGGCCTGGTGATGGCCACAAATTCTGAAATCCAACTACAGGGTGCCTGTGGCCAAGCCTATTGCACACTCACCAGGATTTCCCCAGACTCCCAGCTTCACAGGACAGGACATGCCTCTGACACAAGGGCTCTAAAACAATTCCAGAGAAACTCTTGTATCCAAAGAAGAGAAAGGATTTACTATAGCTATAGTAACCTCTTCAGCAACAAGAGCTCAGGGACATGGGAATCAATTGTCCTCTGGGACGTCAGACACTCAGAGCCCTCCATTGGGTCAGGAACTGACTGGAAACTCGTTTCCAATTCTCGTAACTCGGTTGCGTGTGGGAGAGTCACATGGTCGCAGTGTGTGATGTGAGAGCAAACGAGCAACTCGGCAACGGGAGCGGAATGACTACAAGGGGAGTCTAAGCTATCCATTCAAAGGGGCGTGGGGAAAATCGAGGAGGCAGACCTCTACCTTCCCTTCCTTTTGTCCCACACAGGACGCAGGCTCCACCACTAACCTCTGGCTTAGCCTTACCCACAAGCAGTCTCCCTGGGTCCCTTCATGTACCTTAGGTTTGGCGAGGCCCACATCATTCTGAACCCAAACTGAGAAGGGCTCAATGCAATATCTCTGTTACCGTCCCAAGGACACCACAAAACCCCCAAACTGAAAAAAGAGCATATGACTCTAAGACTCTGTCTTGGAATAGTCTTCATGCAAAGCCTCTTTCGTGAAAAGGACAAAGGGGTGGCAGTGGAGACACACAGTGCCAGAGCTGTTCATTACGCATGTGACTGGAAGAATGTTGAGCATGAAGTACCCAGCGCAGGGTCCTATCAACTGGGCTGTATCCGGAAGGAGAAAGGCCTGAGGGCTTTGCCACAGGAGCCCCCTGAACAACTACACCTGAGAGTCCTGTCAGCAAGAAGCCTGCGTTCCTTCTTTGGGAGCCAGTGATTTCTGCATTGTAATATCTCTGCCACAATTCCCATCAGTTGAGGGAGGCAGCAATAGCTGTAGCTATTGGCTTCTGAGGACTCTTGCTCAGGAATCGGCAACGAGGACTTGCTTCCCTAATTCCTGCCAAAGGCTCTTCCAGTGCTGACCCTTCCGGGTTCATACTGCCCCTGTGTAAACTGTCTGCTTCACAGAATGAACACCAGTCACTCATCAGGTCAGTGAGGCAAGCTGGCTCCCCTTTACCCTGCATAGCACAGCAGGCCAAGCACCAAGCACCTAGGCACTGAAGGACTTCTTTTCCTTGGTAGAGCAGAGCCTGATAGCTCTCACTGAGCACAGGAGCACAGTGAGAGTTTGCAGCCTAGCCAGGGGTGCCAGCTGTTGAGTGATGGCTCCATGGGTAGTATGGGGGAGAAAACGGTCTAAAAACAGCAAGGGGAAGGAAATGGGAGTCAGATGGGCCACAGCTCGACATTTCCGGTGGGCATGGGGATCCACTGGGAAAGAAGATGCCTGGCTTCATTTGCCCTCGGCCCAGAAGGAGGACAGCTCAGTGGCCACATCTCTGGCCCAGGCTACGTGCCAAACATCCTCTGCCGGTCCCCTCCAAAATACCCTGGGCCTCTGAATGGTCACATACTTTTGAAATGCAGTGAATCAACAAAGACAGAGCCCTGGGACAAGACTTTGTCCCAGTCACAAGGACTGGACCCGACTTCCGGGTGTAAGGCAGACGATAGTGTTGTGCCCAGATTCTGGATCCCAAGAAGACCGCCGGGGAGCCGGGACTGATGCAAACGCCAAGGGTCTTTATTCGAAGCTCGAGCTCGGACTCTCGCACCTCCCGACGCAGCGGGGCAGTGGCAAGAGCCCTGAGCCAGGTTTACACAGGCTTTTTATGAGGGTTTGAGTACACTTTTTGGGCGGGAATGGGGATCCTTTGAATTGATGGATTGGCATTTTCGCGGGCTAGTTTCTCATTGAGTATTTCATATTTGGCGGGCGCGGGCTAGCTATGGATTGGCTTAGTTTGAGGGTCCCCCACAGAATCAAATGGTCAGCGTGTGTGGGCTGGACACTGATTAGTTTTGCTAGGGGCTATTCTAGGAATCTGACCTCCTGTGGTTTCCCTGGAACTCAAGGTGGAGGCAGGGTCTGCTAATCAGGGTCCAGTCCCACCCGGGATGGTGACCGGGTCTGCTAATCTGGGTCCGGCCTTTTGGCTACTCTGTTTCCCAGAACCCGGGGCAGAGTCCAGGGTGACTCGTTTTCCTGCAACTCGGGGCCCAGAACTACTCTAAGATGGAACTTTAACCAAAATGGAGTGGCCTTAGCCTTAACAGCACTATACTTTCACAACATGGCAATTCTCGAACACAGCAAACAGGGTTCACAGCAATCACAGCAAATGGGTCAGGAGTCTAGTGCATTCCTAAGTCTCTAACTCTAATGCCTAACAAGATTTAACATACAGCAACTTAGTCTAATACATAGCAAACGAAACAGGCCTCACAGCACCCCAAGAAAAGTTTCACAGTGTTCACAGCAAATAGCAATCAAAACAGAATTCTCAGCAATGATAACCCTTAACAAGGTTCACAGTAAGCCGAAGTCTGGGGCACACTACCTCTAACACAGTACCCCTCTATGTTTAGCAGAAGAGAGAACTGGCTTCAAACTAATGCAGGGCTGTCACTTAGGACAAGAAACTGAAAAACGCTCTCTTCATTCCCCCCTTTTTCTTTTGGATTATGTGTTGTCCCAATCATGGGACATGATGTAATGTTATGTACTGAGGAATACTTATGGCGGCATCTATGTGGCCTAAAGTGGGCCTCTGATAATTTGACTCCCATTTGCTTTCTCCTTTTTTAGGCTCTAGGTGGTCGGTGGCGCTCAGCAGTGTTTGGCGCTAGAAGTCGCCTGCCCGGATGTGAAGAAGGCCACATATTTCGGGGCTAGGGGAGTCATCCCTAGAGTCTGTCCTTCGGTGCTAGGATGGCTTTCCTAGTGTCTGGTCTGTCCCTCGGTGCTAGGAAGGCTCATTCCTAGGGTCTGTTGTTAAATCTGAGCAATTTAACCATAGAGCATCTTCTGGAGAAGAGAAACTAGTGGAGTCATTCAAGAAAGAAATTCCCAGATCGCACTAGATTTATGAGCCGCCTTATTTAAGATCTGGCTATGTACATGTCCTCTGTATCTAACATGACATCAGCCCAAATCTGTATCACAGCAGTCATCACAGTGAACATAATGAAGGGGACTCTAGCGTTCTTCCCAGTGAGCCAACTTGCCTCTCATCCCTTGTCAGTGAATTTAATAACCACTGGGTTGCATTTATTCTGGTTTTTCAGGTACTTACATTCAGGTTTTAATGTTCTAGAGACTGTAATAAGGTCATCTTTAAACCCCTGGGCCCAGCTTATGTCTCCGGTGCTCACACATGACCAAGAAGAGCAAAAATAATCAGTTGGCCCCCCACATTTTCTGGCCTGAGCCTCAATGTGCCCCAGGCACACATAAAATTGGTGACTCTGAACAAAGTTTGGGCCTGAGGAGAATTGTTTTCTCCCAAATATAGGGAATGGTGCAGGGGCTGCGGGAAAAGAACTTAGTCAGTAGACTGGTGCTGCAACTACTTCAATGGGGAAAAGATCATATAAGTCTATATGTAGCTCAGGGAACCAAGTGTTTAAAGGTGTCTCTTTGGATGTGCTGTTTAGCAAATCTCCCGTGCCTGTATGTATAACTTGCCAAGTTAATAATAAAGGCTGGTGTGGGTTGCCTTTTCCTATGCTAATTCCTATTGCAGGTCCTATAGTTACCAAAACAAAACAATACAAACAAACAACCACATTACACCCGGCGCAATCTTAGCTTTAGGGGCTTGTCCTTGTCCTTTTCGACCTTCCATTCTGGTATGAAGTCCTCTGGAACTGCGAACGGGTCAGCTGGTCGGGCGTGGGTGTAGTGGATCCAGGTAGCAATCCCTTCGACTTTGAGGGCGGTGGGTGTGGTGAGGATCACAATGTAGGGTCCTTTCAATTGCGGTTGGAGGGTCTCCTGCTGATGTCTCCGCATGTACACCTAGTCTCCAGGTTGGTAGCGATGTGGCTCAGGTGGGGGCCCAGTCTCATAGATGGCTTTTAGTCTGGGCCAGACCTCCTGGTGGGTGCGCTGGAGTTCCCTCAGGGAAATAAGAAGCTCATGATCATCAAGTTCAGTGAACACATTAGACTGTAGGTTGGGGAGTATAGGAGGGGGCACCCCATACATGATTTCAAAGGGAGTTAGTGCCAGTTTATAGGGGGAGTTTCTAACCCTGTAAAGGGCAAAGGGGAGGAGAGACACCCGGTCACCGCCAGTCTCCATGATCAATTTAGTTAAGGTCTCTTTTAAGGTTCTATTCATTCTTTCTACTTGGCCTGAGCTCTGGGGTCTATATGCACAATGTAATTTCCAATCAGCCCCAAGAAACTGTCCCATCCCCTGTATTACCTTTGAGACAAAAGCTGGTCCATTGTCTGATCCTACCAAGGTAGGGAATCCATACCTGGGCATGATGTCTTCTAACATCTTTTTGGCTACCACTTGTGCAGTCTCATGTTTCGTAGGAAAGGTTTCTACCCATCCTGAAAAAGTGTCTACAAACAACAATAAATATTTATATCCATATTTTCCAGGCTTTACCTCAGTGAAGTCTCCCTCCCAGTAGGCTCCTGGTCTGGTTCCACGAGCCCTGGAGCCAGAGTTCTTTTCATTTCTGCTGGCGTTAGTTAATTGGCAAGCTTTGCAGCTAGCGACTATCTGTTCGATTTTTGTCCTGGAGTCTTTAATGGTGATCCTGGCACGTCTCACTAAGTCTTGCATTTTCCTTGTGCCCATATGGGTGGCTCGGTGCATCTTGGATAGGACTTTTGTTCCCCATCTCTTCTGGGAGAATTATGCTGCAGTCTGCTGCTCTCCACCATCCGTGGAGGCACTGGGTCAAGAGTAACTTCTTAATCCAGTCGAGGTCCTCCTTGGTGTAGCTAGGAGTTACCGGCAAGCTGGCTGGGCCGGGGTCTGGTAGGGTGGTCATTAAGGCACAGTCCACCTGCAAAGCCACCTCTCGGGTTACCTGATGGGCCAAGTTATTGCCTTTGGCCACAGGTGTGGTTGGTTTCTGGTGGCCTGGGCAGTGTATTATGGCCAGTTGTTTAGGCAGCCAGAGTGCCTTTAAGAGAGCTAGTATTTCGTCTTTGTTTTGAATAGTCTTTCCCTCTGCCGTCAATAGCCCTCTCTCTCTGTAAATGGCCCCATGAACGTGGGCCGTGGCAAAGGCATACCTGCTATCAGTGAACACGTTCAGTCTCTTGTCCTTCCCCAAAGTCGGTGCCTTGGTTAAGGCTACAAGTTCAGCCCGTTGGGCAGAGGTGCCCGCCGGCAGAGGCTCTGCCCAAACAGTCTCAGTCTCAGTCGTAATTGCTGCCCCCGCATACCTTATTCCGTCCTTGATGTAGCTGCTGCCGTCCGTGTACCAGGTGACCTCAGCGTTGGGCAGCGGCTGGTCCTGCAGATCCTCGCGGACCCCATGGACCTGGGCCAAGATTTCTGTGCAGTCATGGAGAGGTGAATCTAGGTCTGGTGCTGGCAGTAAGGTTGCTGGGTTCAAGGTAGCGGGGGGGGGGGGGGCGCTGAAAAACAATTCTGGCAGGATTTAGCAGGAGCCCTTGATAATGGGTGAGGCGGGCATTGCTTAGCCATCTGTCTGGTGGCTGTTGGAGTATTCCCTCTATGGCATGGGGAGTTATTATGTATAACTCTTGTCCCCAAGTAAGTTTGTTGGCATCTTTTACTAGCATGGCTACTGCTGCTATGATCCGCAGGCATGGGGGCCATCCGGCTGCCACGGAGTCCAATTTCTTGGAGAGAGAAGCAATAGGCCTCTTCCAAGGCCCTAGGGACTGCATCAGGACCCCCTTTGCTATCCCCTTATTTTCATCTATATAGAGGTGGAATGGTTTAGTCAAGTCCAGGAGCGCTAAATCTGGGGCGGACAGCAGTGCCTCCTTGAGGCGTTTGAAAGCCATCCCCGTAGCCTCGGTCCATTGGAACTTTTTGCTTTCTTTGGCTGCTTCATAAAGGGGTCTAGCGAGCTCTGCAAAACCCAGAATCCAGAGGCGGCAGAACCCGGCAGTTCCAAGGAACTCTCGCACTTGACGTGCGTTTTGGGGGGTTGGAGTTTTTAATACAGTTTCTTTCCTTGCCTCTGTTAACCATCTCTGGCCATCTTTTAATTTGTAGCCCGGGTAGCTTACCTCCGTCTTGCAGATTTGTGCCTTCTTTGCTGATGCCCGATATCCGAGGTCCCCCAGCATCTGTAATAGGCTCTTGGTACCTCGGAGGCAGGCTGCCTGAGTTTCAGCTGCCATCAATAAGTCATCTACATACTGCAATAATGTTAAGTCCGGGTGCTGGGTTCGAAACTCACCCAAGTCTTCATGGAGCGCCTCATCAAAGATGGTGGGGGAGTTTTTAAATCCTTGTGGCAATCTTGTCCAAGTCAGCTGTCCGTGGATCCTTTCCTCAGGATCGGTCCACTCGAATGCAAACAAGTCCTGGCCTTTTGGGGCCAGGGGCAGGCTGAAAAAAGCATCTTTCAAATCTAACACCGTATACCAGGTTCGCGTTGGGGCCAAGGAGCTGAGGAGGGTGTAGGGGTTAGGGACTGTGGGATGAATGTCTATGACCCGCTTGTTAACTTCTCTGAGGTCCTGTACTGGCCTATAGTCATTGGTGTGTGGTTTACGTACCGGAAGCAAGGGGGTATTCCAGGCTGACTGGCAGGGTCTTAGGATGCCTTCTTTTAGCAGTCTCCAGATGCGGGGGGTGATTCCTAGGCGGGCTTCCAGGGACACTGGGTACTGCCAGACTCTGACTGGATCTGCACCTGGCTTTAGTTCTATATAGACCGCTGGCCTATGTTTAGCTAGTCCCATTCCCCCAGTTTCTGCCCAGGCCTGCGGGTACTGTTTTAGCCAATTATCTATGTCCAACATGGGAGGGGATGAGATCTGGTGGAGGCGATGTTCATCATGGAGGCTGACTGTGAGGACTTGGATTGGACGTCCCCCACTGTCCATAACTTTGGCTCCCTCTGGATGGAAACTGATCTGGGCTCCTACTTTTGATAACGGGTCACGTCCGAGCAGGGGGTAGGGGCAATCTGGGATGACCATGAACGAGTGGGATACCCGGCCCACGCCTAGGTCCACTGTTCTTCGTGTAGTCCATGAGTATTGGTTTAGACCAGTTGCCCCCTGCACCCAGGAAGTCTTATTAGATAGCCGGCCATGCGGCTTTATTAAAACTGAATGTTGAGCTCCAGTATCTACGAGGAAGTCAACAGGTTGCCCCTCCACTTTGAGGGTTACCCTGGGTTCGGGGAGGGGGGCCGAAGCCCGACACCCCTAGTCATCTATTTTCTTGATCTCCAGGATCTGGGCACCTGGAGCTTGGGGCCTTCTCTTGGGGCAACTGCGTATCCAATGTCCTTTTTCTTTACAATAGGCACATTGGTTTGAGTTTAGGCGACGCCCTGAGGGACGGGGGTCCTTACCTGGAATTGGTTCCGTCAAAATCCCCCGAAGTTGTGACTCTCTCTCGAGGACCGCTTGTGGTGGCAGCTATGAGTATCTTAGCCAGGTTTTGGGTCTGTCGATCGTTCTCCCTGGTCTGCTTTTCCTCTGGGTCTTCTCTGTTGTTGTAAACCCTTTCTGCCACCGCCATCAGGTCCCGTATGCTCTTTTCTCCTAGCCTGCCTATTTTCTGTAACTTTTTTCTAATATCTGGTGCTGCCTGATTCACAAATGCCATTATTACTGCTGCCCTATTTTCAGGTGCCATTGGATCCATTGGGGTGTACTGCCTAAATGCTTCCATGACCCGTTCTAGAAAGGCAGCTGGACTTTCGTCCTTACCGTGTTGGACATCCCCTACCTTGGCCAAATTGGTGGGCATTCGTGCAGCTGCCCTGAGACCTGCCATTAGAGTCTGGCGTTAAACCGGGAGCCTCTCCTTACCTCTAGTCATATTGAAATTCCAACTGGGGCGCGAAAGGGGAAAAACAGCATTGATGGTCTGCAGTTGGCTGTCCGTTGTTGCCCAAAACCAGTTTTCGGGCCTCTGTCTGGGTCCTCTCACGCTCTTCTGTAGTGAAGAGGACCTGCAACAACTGCTGGCAGTCGTCCCAGGTGGGCTGATGGGTGAACAAACAGTGTCTAACAAGTTGATTCCATCTTTAGGATTTTCTGAGAATTTGGAATTTTGGGTCCTCCAGTTATATGAATCGCTAGTAGCAAAAGGCCAATAATACAGCATTTGGTTCCTTGCCCCATCCGGGGGAGCTATTGCTCACAGGGGAAGGATGGTAGAGTTAGCTGGTCCCTACGGGGATTGTGTTACTCTCTGGGCCCTCCCCCGAGACCCTGCAGCAGGGCCTGTCCTAGCAGGTGCCTGTTGAGAGCCAGTGGCCTTGAGCGGTGTTTTGGGAGCCGGAGGCTTTGAGCCATGTTGAGAGTCAGAGACCTTGAGCAGTGTTTTGGGAACCGAAGGCTTTGAGTGCAGCCTTTGTCCTTGAGTCGGGACCGCAGCCAGGTCATGTGGGGAGGTTCAGAATGCCTTTGTAAAGTTTAATATAGCAAAATACAGTTTGCCTGCTGAGAACTTGTGAGAGGAGATGTGCCTCGCACGTACACAACCCTCAGATTGTGGATAAATACCCAAGTGAAAATAAACTCATTGCTGGTGACGCTTGGGAGCGCCAGCCCTCCCTTAACAACTGTGCCTTGTGTATCAGTTCATCCTCGCCCCCCGATCAGGAACCGTTCGATTCAGCGACGGCTGGTCCGCCGCAAGTGGCGCCTCGAAACAGGGACCTGAAACAGGGGATCCGGTGAAGGACACTGCTCGGTAGGGGCCCAGCCTGAAAAGAAGGCTATATTTTTGGAGAGCGGTAAGTACTAAGGGAGCAACATGGGGCAGACAGGGAGCAGTGCATTATATATAAAGGGATTAAAGCACATGCTCGCCGCCCGAGGGGCAAAAGTATACTTCTTAGAGTATATAGAGAAAGTATGCCCCTGGTTCCCCGAAGAGGGAACTGTAAGTATAGATACCTGGACTAAGGTAGGAAAGAAATTACAGGATTATTACACTGCTAACGGACCTGAAAAGGTCCCAGTTGATGCTTTCACTCTCTGGAATCTAATCAGAGATACTTTAGATCCTGTCCATGAAGGGACTAAGTTTAATTCTACTTGTAAACCTGATGAAACAACTCCTATGTCACCAAGATCAAAAACTCTTACTGCTCCCATGGCTGCACATTTAAAAGATTCATTTAATGATGATGAAGGTTTTGGGGATGAAGAGAACCAAATAGATTTGGAAGAAGAGAAAATAAAATGTGCTGAGGAAAAGAAAACTAAAAACTTATACATTGTTATTGATAGAAAAAATAATAGTTTTCCAGTAACTTTTGGTATATCCCATGTCAGGGATGCCTTAGATCCCCAGGCGGAGGCTGAAAAGTTAACTAGAGCACTAAAGAGTATGCCTCCTGAGGAAGAAACACCAATTTATATACATTGATATATATAGATGATATACAGAGATACATAGATATAAATTAAATATAGCTCTCTCTCTCCTTCTCACTGTTTTTCCTTCTACACTCTGGTCAATCTAACTATATGTGAGGGCTTCTCATTCATTCCCTGGGCTAATAAATGTGATGATTGGAGCTAATTGACTCTGGCTGGTCTACCTCGGGATAGAGATTTTAAGGAATATTCCCAAGCAGCTGCCGAAACTCCTTTTGTTTCGGGGAACTTCCCTGTCCTCTCTGGCCCGACATAGGCTACCTAATTCCACTAGTGGAAAACAAAAAAAAAAACAAAACAAAGAATTCAAAACAAAAGAAAATACCATGTGAAACTTTTTTCTCTGCCCGCTGCACCCATTCTGTCCTCCCGTTTCTATTCTTCAGCAAATAATGCCTCTTTAAACCATAAATCTCTTCACTGGTTCCACAGAAAAAATTAACAACAGTAAACTTTTAAGGGGACATAGATAAAATATTATTAAGATATGTATGTCTTTTAAATCATAAAATTTTATTCTACGAAGGTTGAGGTAAATGGGATTTTAAAAGTACACTGGCATAAGGTTGAAATTCCGCTTTTCTCTCTGTTCAAAACACAAAGGTTTCTTGGACTACTCTGCTCTTGATAAGACAGTATAAACAGAGGTTTTTCTCTTTTGTCTATAGAGAAAACCAAGGCTTTCGATTTCATCTTTATCAGGTCTCTAATTGCTTAGTGAAAACTTCTCAATGTTAAAGGAGCTAAGTTTTGCTAACAACTATACGATGTTATACATTGGCCTTTAGGATCTTTTACTGCCACCTTGGTTAAATAAATAAAGTTTTAAGATTTATAGTGATCTGTATTTAGGACATGCTTTATAATAACTTCCTGAGGTTTTAACAAACTTCCCAGGATTTAAATAGTAAATGAAACATATTTGGTGTTTAAATAAATTTAAGTTTGATGGATCTGTCTTTAAAGTTATCAGCATTAAATATAAAACTTTATTCTACTAAGGCTTACTGAAGGTCAAACAAGCTCATGTTGTCTCTTCCAATTTGTTAGCAAAAGGAAGCCTGAAAATAATGGTTAACATTGCCTCATAGTTTTCATGGGTAAATGTTAAGACAGTTTTCAAAGTCCTTGGTAACCGAAAGTGTTAAAAGTTTGGCTTGCATGAGAACTTGAGATTGAATTCATTGGCTATCTAATGAGATAAGAAACTAAAGCACTAATTACTAAGTGTAGGTTTGTGCTTTGGACTTGTTGCAAAAAACTAAGAATGTTTGGAACTATGAAAAAACATGCTTTGTGCTTAATGGATTCATAAGTTTGCCGTCTAACAAATTCTAATATAACAGAGTTCACAATTGGTTACTACTTAAGTTCTCACTGGAGACTAAGGTTTCTAGCAGTTAAAGCTCTATGAAATGTTCTTAAGACTGATGAAAGTAAACAACTCTGAACTGATTAAAAATGTATGACAGGTTTATTTCCTCACACAGAAACTACAGTAATACCTTTTCACAAAACGGAAATTTCTAACCTTCTCTTTCAGCTTCAGGTTGTGTTTTTAAACAGGCATTTGCCTTTTTTCACAGCTCATATATGTGCCCACTCTCATTTGCCTGGACCGTTGACCTTCAAGAATAAACTGGCAAACAAACTTACTCCGACATTAGTTTTATTAATAAGATAAAATTTCTCAGGCTATAAAATCACATGCCTTACATCATCATAATTCTAAAGTATTAAAACTGCAATTTGACATTACTAGAAAGTAGTCTCATCAAATTTTTTAAAATTACAAAACCCGTCCAAACTCTTTTCAAAACAGCAGTGTTTAGGGAGTTAACCCTCAAGGACTACAGCCAAACGGGTTGTGGCAGATGGACGTCACTCATATCAGTTCCTTGAAAAATTAGCTTATATCCATGTTACTGTGGATACTCATTCTCATGTCCTCATTGCCACAGCACAAACAGGGGAAGCCTTTAAGGATGTTTCTCAACATCTATTTGTTTTTCCTACTTGGGAATCCCCAAAGCCTTAAAAACTAACAATGGCCCTCCTTATACATCAGCTGCCTTCAAAATGTTTAATAGGATGTAATATTAACCTGGGGTCAAGGGTATGCTTAAGTTTTTTCAGAGTCCTGACTCCCTGCTGTGGATTCCGGAGTGCCTAGTCCAGCCCTATGTGGAATCCTCCATGCCTCCACCACCAAACAAGATTCACCTTCCTCCACTCCGCTACCAGCCACTGAGCCGCTGCCTGATGAGGACAGCCCAAGCCCGCAGGACACTAACATCACCCACACCGGGACCTAGATGCTGTTGCTTGCCTAGTCACATTGACTCAACCAGCAAAACTGAACACTCTTGAAATAAAATACAAAAACACATACTGGGGGTCTAAAATCATTCTGATATAAGTCTTAACTTGTCAAAGCTTCATCAGCAAATAACTGATATTGACAAAGCTCGAGAAGAGTTTAATGCTGATGATATTGCAACCAATTTGTATAATAATTTGTCTGACTTTGTGCACCACTCTTCTTTTGTTTCTATGATGCTTGACATTAGAGTCTCGATTTTAATGTTAATTATTATTTTGCTACTTCTACCGGTGATCTTTAAAGTGCTGAGTCACAGCATAGAATCTCTTTCAGTAGAAATCAAAACCTTTGCCTTGAATAATAAAAAAGGGGGAGCTATACCCTCTTGCTCCACAGAACTAAGAAATGGGTCAGGTTGGGATATTGTGAATGTATCTGCTTGTGTTACCCATCCTTATGCATTATTGGTAGGCAATGTGTCAACAGCTCTACCTCTCAATAGCACTACCTTCAATGTTTCTTGTAATAACTGTATCTTCACTAATTGTATCTCTGTTGTATCCAATGGAACAAAGGTGTTGTTACTCAGACAACCTCCTTTTGTACTTTTACCAGTATATCACACGGGGCCCTGGTTTGATGAACGAGGTATGCAAGTACTGGAAGAGTTAAACAATGCTTTGTCTAGGCCCAAGCGGGCTGTGGGACTGATGATTACAGGAATTGTTGCCCTTACTGCTTTAATTGCTTCCACCACTACAGCTGCTGTGGCACTCTCTCAGCAAATACAAACGGCAGCCTATGTAAATCAGCTTGCGCACAATGTCAGTAAAACCTTACAAACTCAAAAAAGCATAGATCATAAACTGGAACAAAAGGTGAATGCACTGTATGATATGATATTGTACCTTGGAGAAGAGGTGCAAGGTCTAAAAATCAGACAGCACTTACGATGCCATGCAGCCTATTGGGATATTTGTGTTACTAATGTTACTTATAATGGTAGTAAAATTCCTTGGGATCATGTTAAAAAACAATTGCTGGGCTTATGGGTTAATGCAAATGAAACCAAAGATATGTTTATGTTGCATAAAAAAATCTTAGACTTAAGGTCTGCTCCTTCACTACACTTTAATCCCGCTCAGGTTGCGGATGACATTCTGAACAACCTCAGGCGTGTTTTTTCTCCCTTAGGGGACTGGGGCGGACTGCCTCATTTCTTGCTCTCGCTGGGTTCCGCACTCTTGGGGATATCGATAATTTTAATCGTGCTGCCGCTCCTCCTCCGCTTGGGAAGAAATGCAATTTTAAATGTTGCTTCCGAGCTCCACATGCTGAGTCTAAAGACTCATCCCCCTGTGCGACAAGCATAAAGGGACAGAATAGCCAGTGACGGGTAAGTACTCTGAGGAATCCTTAACAACCTAAGACAGGGCCTGCACGACGGAGTGTAGGTACCAATGACGGGTAAGTTAAGGAAATCGCTCAGGGACACCTAAGACAAGCACTGTCACCTAGCCGTCTCAGGGAGACGGAACGCTTAATTGCCTAAAAAATAAAAAGAGGGGGAGATGTTGAGAGCCAGTGGCCTTGAGCGGTGTTTTGGGAGCCGGAGGCTTTGAGCCATGTTGAGAGTCAGAGACCTTGAGCAGTGTTTTGGGAACCGAAGGCTTTGAGTGCAGCCTTTGTCCTTGAGTCGGGACCGCAGCCAGGTCGTGTGGGGAGGTTCAGAATGCCTTTGTAAAGTTTAATATAGCAAAATACAGTTTGCCTGCTGAGAACTTGTGAGAGGAGATGTGCCTCGCACGTACACAACCCTCAGATTGTGGATAAATACCCAAGTGAAAATAAACTCATTGCTGGTGACGCTTGGGAGCGCCAGCCCTCCCTTAACAACTGTGCCTTGTGTATCAGTTCATCCTCGCCCCCGATCAGGAACCGTTCGATTCAGCGACGGCTGGTCCGCCGCAGGTGCCCCAATACCTGGTGCCGCTTGACTTTCGGCACCTTCCGCAGCAGTGCCACCAGGCTGCACTTGTGGCTGATAGGGCGGGGGAAGCAGTATCTCCTCATCAGACTCATTTTGGAGTACGGGGTAAAGCAGGGCTGATGGCCTGGTGCGTGGGGTAGGGGTTCCCATAGGGGATTCCCGCTCCTGCAGAGCGAGAACACTTTTGGTGGATGTCATCGGCGGGCGGAGGAAGGGCTTTAACCAAACAGGGGGAGTCTCGATCAGATCCTGCCATGTCAAGACATAGGGGATCTGGTCTGGGTGTCCCTGACGCCCTGGCCGGAAGATGACCTGCTTAACCTGTAAGAGAATAGGTAAGTTTAAGGTGCCCTCGGGTGGCCATCCGACGTTCAGCGATGGCCACTTGGAGGAGCAAAGAGTTATGAATTTTTCTCTTTTAATTTCAAGGCTCAGGTCGTGAGCCCGGCTCTTAACATCTTTAAAATGCTTCGTCATGAGAGAAAGAGGAGTCGTCACAGTCTGTTCTATATCGTCAGTGCAAAGAGTCACAAACACGAAGTCAACACATAACAGAAAGTCACAACAGCCAAGGAATTTTCCTCTGTGCCCCTTTAAACAAAACCGAAAGTGATCTGAGGGGCGATAGTGTATGAGTGCCCTGTTCTGCTTCTCTCGGGAAGCATGAGGGCTTTCCCAGATAAGCAGTTTGTCCTCTCCTGAAGAACGAGGACTTCTACAGATAAGGGGTTTGTCGTCTCCTGAAGAACGAGGACTTTCAGACAAGGGGTTTGTCCTCTCTTGATGAACGAGGACTTTCAGACAAGAGGTTTGTCCTCTCCTGAAGAACGAGGACTTAGAGACAGGGGGTTTGTCCTCTCCTGAAGAATGAGGACTTACAGACAGGGGGTTTGTCCTCTCCTGAAGAATGAGGACTTACAGACAGGGGGTTTGTCCTCTCCTGAAGAATGAGGACTTAC
This sequence comes from Paguma larvata, assembly GCA_030068075.1. Classification (NCBI taxonomy): domain Eukaryota; kingdom Metazoa; phylum Chordata; class Mammalia; order Carnivora; family Viverridae; genus Paguma; species Paguma larvata. The sequence goes on from JAINVK010000600.1 coordinate 32,658, forward strand.
AGACAGGGGGTTTGTACTCTCCTGAAGAACGAGGACTTACAGACAGGGGGTTTGTCCTCTCCTGAAGAATGAGGACGTACAGACAGGGGGGTTGTCCTCTCTTGAAGAACGAGGACCTTTTACGGATGAGTGGTTCATCCTCTCCTGAAGAACGAGGACTACCCTCCAGAAGGGGGTTCAGGACGTCTCCCAGAACTCCCCTGCCAGCGTCCCAACAGCGCGTCCGCTTAGGTCTTTTGCTGGCCCAGATACCACGGGAGCTCCCTTTTCACTTTCATAGGCTCACTTGAGCAGCACAGACTTACCAAACAGCACAGACAGACAGGACAACAAAACACAGACTCATTGACCGGTGCAGGACCCTTCAGTTCTGGGGTCCCTGGGGGTCTCGGGGATTCCCGGCCAACGCACCAATTTTTGTGCCCAAATTCTGGATCCCAAGAAGACCGCCGGGGAGCCGGGACTGATGCAAACGCAAAGGGTCTTTATTCGAAGCTCAAGCTCGGACTCTTGCACCTCCGACGCAGCGGTGCAGTGGCAAGAGCCCTGAGCCAGGTTTACACAGGCTTTTTATCAGCGTTTGAGTACACTTTTTGGGTGGGAATGGGGATCCTTTGAATTGATGGATTGGATTTCGCGGGCTAGTTTCTCATTGAGTATTTCGTACTTGGCGGGTGCGGGCTAGCTATGGATTGGCTTAGCTTGGGGATCCCTCGCAGAATCAAATGGTCAACGTGTGTGGGCTGGACACTGATTAGTTTTGCTAGGGGCTATTCTAGGAATCTGACCTCCTGTGGTTTCCCTGGAACTCAAGGTGGAGGCAGAGTCTGCTAATCAGGGTCCAGTCCCACCCGGGGTGGTGACCGTGTGTGCTAATCTGGGTCCGGCCTTTTGGCTACTCTGTTTCTTGGAACCCGAGGCAGAGTCCAGGGTGACTCGTTTTCCTGCAACTCGGGGCCCAGAACTACTCTAAGATGGAACTTTAACCAAAATGGAGTGGCCTTAGCCTTAACAGCACTATACTTTCACAGCATGGCAATTCTCGAACACAGCAAACAGGGTTCACAGCAATCACAGCAAATGGGTCAGGAGTCTAGTGCATTCCTAAGTCTCTAACTCTAATGCCTAACAAGATTTAACATACAGCAACTTAGTCTAATACATAGCAAACGAAACAGGCCTCACAGCACCCCAAGAAAAGTTTCACAGTGTTCACAGCAAACAGCAATCAAAACAGAATTCTCAGCAATGATAACCCTTAACAAGGTTCACAGTAAGCCGAAGTCTGGGGCACACTACCTCTAACACAGTACCCCTCTATGTTTAGCAGAAGAGAGAACTGGCTTCAAAGTAATGCAGGGCTGTCACTTAGGACAAGAAACTGAAAAACGCTCTCTTCAGATAGGACTCTTGAGTACGTTACTCTGAAGTAACAGTTGTGACAAGAACCCTGTTTCTATATGAGAGTAAAGATGTTTCCCGATGATTCAGGATGGCAGGAGTTCTGCAGACCTGGATTGAAGGAAAATATGGAAAAGGAAGTGCCCAGCTTCAGCTGCCAGCAATCTGGCCTGAAGAAGAAAAAGAACACAGATGGCTTAGGCAACGGCGCCATCTAGTGTCTCTGTGCGGGAGCCTTGTCAGCAGCTGATCTGCCTTCTTTCAGAAGGACCTGGAGAGCATTGGGAATTGGTCTGCTCTTCTGACTTTTCCCATGACAAAGTGGAGTAGGCAGAGACAGTGCTGTATCTGGGAGCTTCCCTCAGCTGTGGCGCCAAAGTGTGGAGAAGGGAAGTGGTTCCCTCTTAGTGTCTAGGGCTTTTGTGTGCTGACCAGCTTCTGGAGCCTACTGCTCCAGTGTGAACTGTCTGCTTTTCAGAAGGAACACACCTCAAACAGGCAGAGCAAGGAGATGACCTGCCTCCACTCCAGCCACCCGCCCCCCCTCCACCCCTTGCTTCCGACAGCCAAGCACCAAGCTCAGGAAGAGGAGGCTATTCTCCTTTGGGATACCTGATGCTCATGGCTGTTACTGAGCAAGAGACCCAGCTCCCACTGGACGCCCATCCCCGGATGCCTGCTCGGTGAATGCCAGCTCCATGGCACCTAAGGGTGAATGAAGAGGCAGTCAGAAGCACAGGAATGACTTCAGCCAGGACCAAAGGGCGTTCAATATTTCCATGCAATGGGAATGTGATCCATGTGCAATGGAGATGTTTCTCTCAATTCCCCTAGGTCCAGCAAGGAAGCCAGCTCCCCGCTAATATGTCTGGCCCTGCCTGGCCAAAAACAGCTCTCGACTGGACTCCTTTTGATGTCCTAGTGCTCTGAATGTCCATGTAGTCCTGAAACCAAAAGGCCTAGGCTCCTTTCTCTCCAGCTTTCCCACAGTCTTAAGGGCTTGTCCCCTTTGGGCATCTGCAAGCCGGAGATAGCACTCTGAAAGGCTGAATTTGTATGGACCCCACGACGATCCTTGATGGATGATAAACCTGTGCTCTGAAACTGGATCCACCGAGGCCCAGAGTTCTTCATGTTGAATTGAACTTGACTAGCACAATGTATTCACAAGCAGGTCAGCTCAGGGATCACAGGGACCATTTGGGGGCTTTTGCTACAGGAGTGTTCCAAAGGATGCTCTGTGGAGCCCTGTGAGCCAGAGGCCCACATCCTTCCTTAAGAAATAGAGGGGAATGTTGGCTTCTGGTGTGTTTCTGTCCATCATATTCATCGAGAGGGGCAGCAGAGGTTCCGAGATGCAAAGAGGGTCCTTCCATGTAGTGGTCTAGAGGTGGGAACGATGCCTTGGTGCAGAATATATTCTAAAGGCTTTCAGTGCACTGATCAGGTCATGGAGCATGCTGCACATGCACAGACTGTCTGTTCTTCTGATTGAGGGTAGCTCCAGCCGTTAGGGCAGGGTCCAGTTTCATAGCACAGGTTTATCATCCATCAAGGACCGTCATGGGGTAGTGGACTAAATCAAGGACCACTCATTGCCACGGTAGTGTGGCCTTCCCAGCACCAAGGGCTCATGGACAGGGGGTCAGCTGTCCTCTGGGATATCAGACTCTGCGAGCCCTGCCTTGGCCCAGGAAAGGCTTGGAACTCACCTCCGCTCCAGGGATGTTTGTTGGTGCAGGGAACAGACACAGGGTCTCGCGTGTGAACTGAGACCAAGTTCGGAGAGCAGCAATGGTAGAGAAATGACAATAAGGTGAGTCAAGCCGTGCATTCAAATTGCCATGGGGGAAACAAGGAGACCACGACTCTTCCTTCCCCTTGTCCCACACAGGAGGTGGGATCCACCTCAAAACTCTGGCTTAGCCTCCCCACAAGCATTCTCCCTGGCTGCCTGCACACACCCTGGGTTTAGGGAGGGCCACATCATTCTGAAACAAAATTCAGAGGGGACAAATGCAACACCTCTATCACCATCACGAAAACACCACCAAAGCCCCAGGCTGAGACACTGTCTCCGAAGAGTTTCCATGCAAACTGTCTTTCCTCAAAAGGGCTCAGGGGTGGCAATGCAGGCACACCATTGCCTGCCAGAGTTCTTCATCACACATGACTTGGAGAATGAAGTATGCAGTGCACTCTCCTATCAACCAGCTTGTATTGCGAATAAGAGAGTCCTGTGGGTTAAGGCCAAAAGAGTACTCTGAAGGATTCTACGTGGAAACTCTGTGAGCAGGAAGCGTGCCATCTTTCTTGAGGAGGCTCAGTTTCTGGCTTGGTCTCTCCCTGCCACTTTTCCCATCAGTCGACGGAGCCAGCAGCGCTGGAGCTGGAGCTACTAGCTTTGGAGGGCTCTTGCTCAGGAATCTGTAACAAGCGCTTGCTTCCCTAATTCCTGGCAAAGGCTCTTCCAATGCCGACGCCCTCCTCATGCCTACTGCCCATGGGCAATCTGGCTGCATCCCAGAATGAAGGAAAGCAATCATCCAGGTCAGGGAACCAATCAGGGTCCCCCACACGCTCCATAGCAGAGCAGGCGAAGCACCAGGCACACAGGGACATCTTTCTTGGGTCATCTTTCCTCTGGTAGAGCAGAGCCTGAGCACCCTCACTGAACCAGGAGCAGAGGGGGATTTTGCAGCCTACCCAGCGATGCCAGCTACGTGAGTGATGGCTCCAGGGGTCCTAAGAGAGACAAACATAAATGGTCAGAAATACAGAAAAGGGAAAGATATGGGCACGGGATGGGCTAAAGCTCGACATTTCCAGTGGGAATGGGGATCCACTTGGAACGAAGATGCCTGGCTTCATTTGCCCTTGGCCCAGAAGGAGACGAGCTCCCTGCCCAAATCTCTGCCCGGTTACACCCCAAACAACCTCCGCTGGTTGCCTTCCAATGCCCTGGGCATCTGCATGGCCACGTAATTTTGAAACCCAGTGAGTTAATGAAGAAGGAGCCCTGTGGCCAAACCTCTCCCAGAACACAAGGACTGGACCAGACCCCCAGGTGGAAGGCAGATGATAGGACTCTTGAGACACTGACCGAGATGGATGGGAGAAAGAACCTTGTTATGCAAGAGATCAAAGATGTGTCAAGATGGATAAGGAGGGCTGGAGTCCTAGAGACCTTGGAGGAAGTGAAATATGGAGAAGGGAGGCCCAGCACCAGCTGCTGGCAATCTGGCCCTTAGAAGAGGACACCTCCTTCCTGGATTTCAAACACTACTAACACAGTGAACCAAGGCGTCAGATGAATGAAGCATTGCCCACCGTGTTCTTTGACAAAACGAGTATATGGTACTTCCCTCCAAGATCCGGGCACACATTTTCAAACACATTCATTTTAGCGAAACAAGATGTTAGTTGAATGATGCAATCTCCACAATGCTGATGAACAGAGTTGAGAATATGGCATTTCCCTTAGTCCTTGCAGGGGATTTAAAAACTCTTCACCTAGTGACACATGAGGGTAGTCAAATGATGATCACAGTGTGGTTTCACAGAGTGGAGTGTATGACACGTTGTTCCTAGTTCTGTGCATGGGATTCAACAAACTACTAACTTACTGAAACAAGGTATCAGTTGAATGATGCATTCCCCTGAGTGTTTTCTCATAGAGTTGAATGTATGGCACTTTGCTCCTAGCTCTGCTCATGGAATTCAACACACTACTAACTGACTGAAACGAGATGTTAATTCAAAGATGTGTTCTGCACAGTGTTGTTTCACGATTTCAGTGTATTGACGCTCGCTTCTAGTTCTGGGCCTGGGATCCAATACACCACTAACTTACTGAAACAAGGTGTCAGTTGAATGATGCATTCCCCACAGTGTTATTTCACAGAGTTGAGTGTATGGCACTTTGGTCCTAGTTCTGCGCGTGGTATTCAAAACACTCCTCACTTACTGAGCCAAGATGTTAGTGAATCATGCATTCCCACAGTGTTGTTTTGCAGAGTTGAGTGCATTTCACTTCGCTCCTAGTTCTTTGGAAAGGATTCAACACACTAGTAACTTAATGAAGGAAGATGGTACTTGAATGATGCATTCCCTACAGTCTTGATTCACAGATTTGAGTGCACGGCACTTAGCTCCTTGTTCGGCGCATGGGATTCAATACACTACTAACTTACTGAAACCAGATGTTAGTTGAGTGATACTTTCCCATCACTCTTGTTTCACAGAGTTGAGTGTATGGCACTTTGCTCCTAGTTCTGTGCCTGGAATTGAACTTACTGAAAGAAGATGTTGATTGAATGATGCATACCCTGCAGTGTTGGTTACCGGAATTGAGTGCATTGCAGTTAGCTTGTATTTCTGCTCATGAGTTTGATTCAACACTTCGGACCTACTGAAACGAGATGCTTGTTCAATAATGTGTTCCGAACATTGTTGTTTCACTAAGTTCAGTGTATTGCACTATGCTCCTAGTGCTAGGCATGGGATGCATGGGATTCAATAAACTACTCACTCTGAAACAAGATGTCAGTTGATTGATGCATTCCCAACTGTGTTGTTTGACACAATTGAGTGCATTGCACTCGCTCCTAGTTCTGCGAATGGGATTCAAACCACTCCTCACTTCCTGAACCAAGATGTTAGTTGAATGACACATTCCTCACAGTGTTGTTTCATAGAGTTGAGTGTGTGGCAGACCATCACTCCTAGTTCTGCGCTATGGATTTCAAACACTGCTCACTTACTGAAACAAAATGTTAGTGAAAGGAGGCATTCCCCACAGTGCTTTTTCAGTGTAGAGGGTGTTGGACCTCGCAACTATTGCTGCGCAATGGATTCCATCCACCGCTCATTTCCTGAAACAAGATGTTAGTTAACATTCCCCACAGCGTTGTATCCCAGAGTTGAGTGAATGGTGCTTGGCTTCGGGTTCTGCGCATGGGATGCCACACCCTGAACTTACTGAAAAAAGATGTTAATTGAAGGAGGCATTCCCCACAGTGTTGTTTTACAGAGTTGAGCGTATGGCACTTTGCTCCTATTTCTGTGAATGTTACTCAACAAATTCCTACTTTATTGAAACAGGACGTTAGTTGAATGAGACATTCCCCTCAGTTTTGCTTCAGAGTTGAGAGTATGGCACTTCGCTGCTAGTTCTGCACATTCACTTCCACACACTGCTAACATGCTGAAACAAGGTGTTAGTTGATTGAGGCACTCCGCACAGTGTTATTTTACAGAGTTGAGGGTATGGCACTTCGCTCCAAGATCTGCGATTTGGATTCCACACACTGCTAACTTGCTGAAACAAGATGTTGGTTGAAGGAGGCCTTCCGCACACTGTTGTTTCAAAGAGTTAAGTGAATTGCACTTCGCTCCTTCTGTCCATTGGAATCCAAACACTGCTGACTTACTGAAACAAGATGTTAGTGAAAGGAGGTATTCCCCCACAATATTGTTTCAAAGAGTTGAGTGTATGGCACCTCACTGCTGGTTCTGCACGTTTGATATCCCACACTACTAACTTGCTGAAACAGGATGTTTGGTGAAGTTTGTTTTCTCCACAGTATTCCATCCCAGAGTTGAGTATATTGCACTTCACTTCTAGTTCTGCACATTGGATTCCATACGCTGCTCACTCACTGAAACGAGAAGTTAGTTGAATGAGACATTCCCTACAATGTTCTTTCACAGAGTGGAGAATACGGTATTCATTGCTAGTTCTGCGCTTTGGATTCCATACGTTGCTCAGCTACTGTAACAAGATGTTAGCTGAAGGAGGCATTCCACACCGTGTATTTTCACAGAGTTCAGTATATGGCACTTCACTGCTAGTTCTACTCATTCCATTCCACACACTGCTAACTTACTGAAACAAGACGTTAGTTGAATGAGGAATTCCCCACAGTGTCGTTTCGCAGAATGGAGTGTATGGCACTTCGCTGCTAGTTCTGCGCATTCAGGTCCTCACACTGCTAACTTACTGTCACAAGATGTTATTGAAAGAGGCATTCCGCACAGTGTTGTTTCAAAGAGTCGAGTAAGTGCAATTCTCTCCAAGACGTGCGCGTTGGATCCACACACTGCTACCTTACTGAAACAGAACGTTAGTCAAATGAGGCATTCCCCACAGTGCTGATTCACAGAACTGAGTCTGTTGCACTTCGCTGCTAGGTCTGCGCATTCAATTTCATACAATGCTAACTTACTGAAACAAGAGGATAGTTGAAAGAGGCATTCCCTACAGGGTTGTTTCACAGCCTGGAGCGTATGGCACTTCACTGCTAGTTCTGCGCATTCAGTTCCTCACACTGCTGACTTGCTGAAATAAGATGTTAGTTGATTGAGGCATTCCCCACCGTGTTGATTCACAGAGTTGAGTCCATAGCACCTCGCTGCTAGTTCTGTGCATGGGAATCCACACCCTCTTAACTTAATGAAACAAGATGTTTATTCAATGAGGCATTCCCGGCAGTGTTGCTTCACAGATTGGAGCATATGGCACTTCGCGGCTAGTTCTGTGCATTCAGGTCCTCACACTGCTAACTTACCGAAACTAGATGGTACGCGAAAGAGGCATTTTCCACAGTGTTGTTTCACAGAGTTGAGTGTGTGGCACTTCGCTGCGAGGTCTGCGCAATCAGTTTCTCACAATGCTAATTTACGGAAACAAGAGGTTCGTTCAATGAGACAGTCCCCAAGGTGTTGTTTCACAGAGTGAAGCTTATGACAATTCGCTACTAGTACTGAGCATTCAATTTCACACACTGGTAACTTACTGAAACAAGATATTAGTTGAAGGAAGCATTCCCCACAGTGTTGTTTCACAGAGATGAGTGCATAGTACTTTGCTCCTAGTTCTGATCATGGGAATCCACACACTCTTAACTTACAGAAACAAGATGCTAGTTGAATTAGGCTTCCCCACAGTGTTGTTTCAGAGTGGAGCGTATGGCACTTCTCTGCTAGTTCTGTGCATTCAGTGCCTCACACTGCTAACTGGTTGAAACAAGATGTTAGTTGGTCAAGGCATTCCCCACAGTGTTGTTTCACAGCCTGGAGCGGATTGCACTTCGCTGCTAGTTCTGCACGTTTAGTTCCTCACACTGCTATCTTACTGAAACTAGATGTTATTTGAACGAGACATTCCCCACAGTGTTGTTTCACAGAGTGAAGCATATGGTAGCTCGCGACTAGTTCTGTGCATTCAATTTCACACACTGATAAATTACTGAAACAAGAGGTTACGCCAATGAAACTTTCCTACAGTTTTGTCTCACAGAGTGGAGCCTATGGAACCACGCTACTAGTTCTGCGCATTCAATTTCACACACTGATAACTTACTGAAACAAGTTATTAGTTGATTGAGGCATTGCCCACAGTGTTGTTTCACAGAGATGAGTGCACAGCACTTTCCTCCTAGTTCTGCTCACGGGAATCCACACCCTCTTAACTTACAGAAACAAGATGTTCGTTGAATTAGGTATTCCCCACACTGTTGTTTCACAGTGTTGTGGAGTGTATGGCACTTGGCTGCTAGTTCTGCGCATTCAGTTCCTTACACTGCTAACTTGCTGAAACAAGATGTTAGCTGATTGAGGCATTCCCCACAGTATTGTTTCACAGCCTGGATCATATAGCACTTCGCTGCTAGTTCTGCTCATTCAGTTCCTCACACTGCTAACTTACTGGCACAAGATTTTAGTTGAAAGAGGCATGCTCCACAGTGTTATTTCACAGACTTTGTGTTAGGCACTTGTCTCCGAGGTCTGTGCATTCAGTTTCACGCAATGCTAAATTACTGTAACAAGAGCTTAGTTCAATGAGGCATTCCCCACAGTGTTGTTTCACAGAGTGAAGTATATGGTACCTCGCTACTAATGCTGCGCATTGAATTTCACACATTGATTACTTACTGAAGCAAGATAATAGTTGGTTGAGGCATTCCCCACAGTATTGTTTAACAGAGATGAGTGCATAGCACTTTGCTCCTAGTTCTGCGCATTCAGTTCTTCACTCTGCTAACTTGCTGAAACAAGATGTCAGTTGATGGAGGCTTTCCCCCAATATTATTTCCCAGCCTGGAGCGTATGGCACTTTGCTCCTAGTTCCGCGCGTTCAGTTCCTCACACTGCTAACTTGCTGAAAGAAGATGTTAGTTGATTGAGGCTTTCCACACAGAGTTCTTTCACAGAGTTGAGTATAGGGCACTAAGCTTCTAGTTCTGTGTATTGGATTTGGTACCCTGCTAACTTACTGAAACAAGATGTTATTTGAAACAGGCTTTCCCCACAGTGTTGTTTCACAGAGCTGTATGTATGGCACTTCTCCCTTAGGATTCCATACAATGCTCACTTACTGAAACAAGATGTTAGTTAATGGAGGCATTCATCACTATGTTGTTTCACAGAGTTGAGTGTGCATAACACGTTGTTGCTAGTTCTGTGCATGGGAATCCACATCCTCTTAACTTACTGAAACAAGATGTTAGTTGAATTAGACATTCTGCACAGTGCCGTTGCAGAGTGGATCGTATGGCAACTCGCTACTAGTACTACGCATTCAATTTCACACACTGATAACTTACTGAAAGAAGATATTAGTTGAATTAGGCATTCCCCACAGTGTCGTTCTACAGAGTGGAGCGTATGGCATTTTACGCTAGTTGCGCATTCAGTTCCTCACACAGCTATCTTGCTTAAACAAGATGTTAGATGACTGAGGCATTTCCCACAGTGTCGATTCACAGAGCTGAGAGTATGGCACTTCGCTGTCAGTCCTGTGCAATCAGTTACACAGCTCCCATACTGAAACAAATGTTAGTTGAAAGAGGCAATCCCCACAGTGTTGTTTCACAGAGTTAGTGTATGGTACTTCGCTGCGATCTGTGCATTCAGGTTCACGCAATGCTAACTTACTGACACAAGAGATTAGTTCAATGAGGCATTCCCCTCAGTGTTGTTTCTCAGAGTGAAGTGTATGTACCTCCCTACTAGTTCTACACATTCAATTTCATACACTGCTAACTTAATGAAACAAGATATTAGTTGGTTGAGGCATTCCCCACAGTGTTGTTTCACGGAGTGGAGTATATGGCACGTTGCTGCTAGTTCTGTGCATTCAGTTCCTCACACTGCTAACTTAATGAAACAAGATGTTACTTGAAAGAAGCACTCCCCACAGTGTTATTTCAAAGAATTCAGTGCATGGCACCTCGCCGCCTGTTCTGCGCATTCTATATCACACACCGCTAACTTGCTGAAACAAGCTGTTAGTTGCAGGAGGCCTTCGGCACGGTGTTGTTTCACAGAGTTGAATGTATGAGACTTCGCTACTAGGTCTGCACATTCGGTTTCACACAGTGCTAACTTACTGAACAAGAGGTTAGTTCAATGAGGCATTCCCCACAGTGTTGTTTCACAGAGTTGTGTGTATGGCACTTCGCTCCAAGGTCTGTGCGTTGGATTACACACGCTGCTAACTTACTGAAACATGATGTTAGAGGAAGGAGGACTTCCACGCAGTGTTGTTTCACAGAAATGAGTATACGACACTTCGCTTCGAGTCCTGCATATTGGATTCCGTACACTGCTACCTTACTGTAACAAGACGTGAGTTCAATGAGGCATTCCCCACGGTATTGGCTCACAGAGTGGAGTATATAGCACGTTGCTGCTAGTTCTGCGCATTCAGCTGCTCATACTGCTAACTTACTGAAACAAGATGTAACTTGAAAGAGGAGTTCCCCACAGTGTTATTGCACAGAGTTGAGTGCATGCCACCTCGCTAACTGTTCTGCGCTTTCTATATCACACACCGCTTACTTGCTGAAAGAAGCTGTTAGTTGCAGGAGGCCTTCCGCTCTGTGTTGTTTCACAGAGTTGAGTGTATGGCACTTCGCTACGAGGTCTGCGCTTTCAGTTTCACACAATGCTAACTTACTGAAACAAGCGATTAGTTCAATGAGGCATTCCCCTTAGTGTTGCTTCACAGAGTGGAGTGTATGGCACTTTGCTGCTAGCTCTGCGCATTCAGTTCCTCTCACTGCTAACTTACTGAAACAAGATATTAGTTGATCGAGGCATTCCCCACAGTGTTGTCTCACAGAGTGGAGTGTATGGCACTTCGCTTCCTGATCGGCGCTTTCAGCTCCTCACACTACTAACTTACTGAAACAAGATGTTCCTTGAAAGAGGCACTCCCCACAGGGTGATTTCACAGAGATGAGTGCATGGCACCTCGCTGCTTGTTCTGCGCATTCTAGATCACACACCGCTAACTTGTGGAAACAAGCTGTTAGTTGATCGAGGCATTCCCCACAGTGTTGTCTCACTGAGTGGAGTGTGTGGCACTTCGCAACTAGGTCTGTGCATTCAGTTTCACAGATTGCTAACTTGCTGAAACAAGATGTTCCTTGAAAGAGGCCCTCCCCACAAGGTTATGCCACAAGATGAGTGCATGGCACCACGCTGCCTGTTCTGCTAATTCTATATCACACTACTCTAGCTTGCTGAAAAAAGCTGTTAGTTGCAGGAGGCCTTCAGTACTGCGTTGTTTGCCAGAGTTGAGTGTATGGCACTGCGCTGCTAGGACTGCGCATTCGGTTTCACACGCTGCTAACTTACTGAAACATGAAGTTAGAGAAATGAGGCCTGCCACTCAGTGTTGTTTCACAGAATTTAGTATACGACACTTTGCTGCAGGTTCTGCGAATTGGATAACGTACACTGCTACCTTACTGAAACAAGAGGTTACTTCAGAGAGGCACTCGCCCCAGTGTTGTTTCACAGACTGGAGTGTATGGCACTTTGCTGCCTGTTCTGCGCATTCAGTTCCTAACCGTGCTACCTAACTGAAACAAGTCGTTAGTTCAATGAGGCACTCGACACGGTGTTGCTTCACAGAGTTGAGTGCATGGCACGTTGCGGCTAGTTCTGTGCATTCAGTTCCAAACCATGCTACCTTACTGAAACAAGGATTTAGTTCAATGAGGCACTTGCCACCGTGTTGGTTCACAGAGTGGAGTACATAGCACGTTGCTGCTATTTCTGCACATTCAGTTCTATCCCTGCTACCTAACTGAAACAAGAAGTTAGTTCAATTAGTCACTCGCCACTGTGTTGTTTCACAGAGTAAAGCCTATGGCTCTTTGCTGCTTGTTCTGCGCATTCAGTTTTTAACCGTGCTAAGTGAAACAAAACGTTAGTTCAGTGAGGCACTCGCCACTGTGTTGTTTCACAGAGTAAAGCGTCTGGCGCTTTGCTGCTAGTTCTTGGCATTCAGTTTTTAACCGTACTCCCTAAATGAAACAAAAGGTTAGTTCAGTGAGGCACTCGCCACTGTGTTGCTTCACAGAGTAAAGCGTGTGGCTCTTTGCTGCTAGTTCTGCGCATTCAGTTTTAAACCGTGCTAAGTGAAACAAGACGTCAGTTCAGTGAGGCACTCGCCAAAGTGTTCCTTCACAGAGTGGAGTATGTAGCAATTTGCTGCCTGTTCTGGGCAATCAGTTCTTAACCGTGCTAACTAAAAGAAACAAGAGGTTAATTCAATGAGGCACTCGCCACTGTGTTGTTTCACAGAGTAAAGCATATGGCTCTTTGCTGCTAGTTCTGCGCATTCAGGTTTTAACCGTGCTACCTAAATGAAACAAGAGGTTAGTTCAGTGAGGCACTCGCCACAATGTTGCTTCACAAAGAGCAGTGTATGGCTCTTTGCTTCTAGCGCTGCGCATTCAGTTCCTAACCGTGCTTCCTCAATGAAACAAGAGGTTAGTTCAATGAGGCACTCACCAAGGTGTTGCTTCACAGAGTGGAGTATATAGCACGTTGCTGCCTGTTCTGCGCATTCAGTTCCTAACCGTGCTACCTAAATGAAACAAGAGGTTAGTTCAATGAGGTACTCGCCACTGTGTTGTTTCACACAGTAAAGCGTATGGCTCATTGCTGCTAGTTCTGCGCTTTCATTTTTTAACCGTGCTACCTAGGTGAAACAAGAGGTTCGTTCAGTGAGGCACTCGCCACAGTGTTGCTTCACAGAGGAAAGCCTATGGCTCTTTGCTGCTAGTTCTGCGCATTCAGGTTTTAAATTTGCTACCTAATGAAACAAGAGTTTAGTTCAGTAAGGCACTAGCCACTGTGTTGTTTCACAGAGTAAAGCGTATGGCTCTTTGCTGCTTGTTCTGCGCATTCAGTTTTTAACCGTGCTAAGTGAAACAAGACGTTAGTTCAGTGAGGCACTCGTCACTGTGTTGTTTCACAGAGTAAAGCGTATGGCGCTTTGCTGCTAGTTTGCACATTCAGTTTTTAACCGTGCCATCTAAGTGAAACAATAGGTCAGTTCAGTGAGGCACTCGCCAAAGTGTTCCTTTACAGAGTGGAGTATGTAGCATTTGCTGCCTGTTCTGCGCATTCAGTTCTTAACCGTGCTAACTAAAAGAAACAAGAGGTTAGTTCAATGAGGCACTCGCCACAGTGTTGCTTCACAGAGGAAAGCCTATGGCTCTTTGCTGCTAGTTCTGCGCATTCAGGTTTTAACCGTGCTACCTAAATGAAACAAGAGGTTAGTTCATTGAGGCACTCGCCACTGTGATGTTTCACAGAGTACAGCGTATGGTTCTTTGTGGCTGGTCCTGCTCATTCACTTTTTAACCGTGCTACCTAAATGGAACAAGAGGTTAGTTCAGTGAGGCACTCGCCACTGTGTGTCTTCACAGAGTAAGAGTATGAGTCATTTGCTGCCTGTTCTGCGCATTCACTTTTTAACCGTGCTACCTAAATGAAACAAGAGGTTAGTTCAGTGAGGCACTCGCCACTGTGTTGGTTCACAGAGTGGAGTATGGCTCTTTGCTGCTTTCTGCGCATTCAGTTTTTAACCGTGCTACCTAATGAAACAAGAGTTAGTTCATGAGGCACTCGCCACTGTGTTGTTCACAGAGTGGAGTGTAGCACTTTGCTGCTAGTTCTGCGCATTCAGTTTAACCGTGCTACCAAATGAAACAAGAGGTTAGTTCAGTGAGGCACTCGCCACTGTGTTGTTTCACAGAGTAAAGGTATGGTCTTTGCTGCTGTTCTGCGCATTCAGTTTTTAACCGTGCTACCTAATGAAACAAGAGTTAGTTCATGAGGCACTCGCCACTGTGTTGTTTCACAGAGTAAAGCGTGATGGCTCTTTGCTGCTGTTCTGCGCATTCAGTTTTAACCGTGCTCCTAATGAAACAAGAGGTTAGTTCAGTGAGGCACTCGCCACTGTGTTCACAGAGTAAAGGTATAGCTCTTTGCTAGTTCTGCGCATTCAGTTTTTAACCGTGCTACCTAAATGAAACAAGAGGTTAGTTCAGTGAGGCACTCGCCACTGTGTTGTTTCACAGAGTAAAGCGTATGGCTCTTTGCTGCTAGTTCTGCGCATTCAGTTTTTAACCGTGCTTCCTAAGTGAAACAAGAGGTTAGTTCAGTGAGGCACTCGCCACTGTGTTGTTTCACAGAGTAAAGCGTATGGCTCTTTGCTGCTTGTTCTACGCATTCAGTTTTAACCGTGCTTCTACGTGAAACAAGAGGTTAGTTCAATGAGGCACTCGCCACTGTGTTGTTTCACAGAGTAAAGCATACGGCTCTTTGCTGCTAGTTCTGCGCATTCAGTTTTTGACCGTGCTATCAAAGTGAAACAAGAGGTTAGTTCAGTGAGGCACTCGCCAAAGTGTTCCTTCACAGAGTGGAGTATGTAGCAATTTGCTGGCTGTTCTGCACAATCAGTTCTTAACCGTGCTAACTAAAAGAAACAAGAGGTTAATTCAATGAGGCACTCGCCACTGTGTTGTTTCCCAGAGTAAAGCATATGGCTCTTTGCTGCTTATTCTGCGCATTCAGTTTTTAACCGTGCTACATAAAAGAAACAAGAGGTTAGTTCAGTGAGGCACTCGCCACTGTGTTGTTTCACAGAGTAAAGCATATGGCTCTTTGCTGCTAGTTCTGCGTATTCAGTTTTTAACCGTGCTACCTAAGTGAAACAAGATGTTAGTTCAGTGAGGCACTTGCCAAAGTGTTGCTTCACAAAGAACAGTGTAAGGCTCTTTGCTTCTAGCGCTGCGCATTCAGTTCCTAACCGTGCTTCCTAAATGAAACAAGAGGTTAGTTCAATGAGGCACTCACCAAGGTGTTGCTTCACAGAGTGGAGTATATAGCACGTTGCTGCCTGTTCTGCGCATTCAGTTCCTAACCGTGCTACCTAAATGAAACAAGAGGTTAGTTCAATGAGGTACTCGCCACTGTGTTGTTTCACACAGTAAAGCGTATGGCTCATTGCTGCTAGTTCTGCGCTTTCATTTTTTAACCGCGCTACCTAGGTGAAACAAGAGGTTAGTTCAGTGAGGCACTCGCCACAGTGTTGCTTCACAGAGGAAAGCCTATGGCTCTTTGCTGCTAGTTCTGCGCATTCAGGTTTTAAATTTGCTACCTAATGAAACAAGAGTTTAGTTCAGTAAGGCACTAGCCACTGTGTTGTTTCACAGAGTAAAGCGTATATGGCTCTTTGCTGCTTGTTCTGCGCATTCAGTTTTTAACCGTGCTTAAGTGAAACAAGACGTTAGTTCAGTGAGGCACTCGTCACTGTGTTGTTTCACAGAGTAAAGCGTAATGGCGCTTTGCTGCTAGTTTTCAACATTCAGTTTTTAACCGTGCCATCTAAGGAAACAACAGGTCAGTTCAGTGAGGCACTCGCCAAAGTGTTCCTTTACAGAGTGGAGTATGTAGGCAATTTGCATGCCTGTTCTGCGCATTCAGTTCTTAACAGTGCTAACTAAAAGAAACAAGAGGTTAGTTCAATGAGGCACTCGCCACAGTGTTGCTTCACAGAGGAAAGCCTATGGCTCTTTGCTGCTAGTTCTGCGCATTCAGGTTTTAAACGTGCTACCTAAATGAAACAAGAGGTTAGTTC
>JAINVK010000601.1:0-45847 GCA_030068075.1 Paguma larvata
CCTCACTGAACTAACCTCTTGTTTCATTTAGGTAGCAATGCTAGTAACTGAATCGCAGAACGGGCAGCAAGGTGCTATACACTACACTCTGTGAACCAACACTGTGGAGAGTGCCTCATTGAACTAACTCTTGTTTCACTTAGGTAGCACGGTTAAAAACTGAATGCCTAGAAAAAGCGGCAAAGAGCCATACGCTTTACTCTGTGAACCGACACAGTGGCGAGTGCCTCACTGAAACTCACGTTTTGTTTTATTTGGTAGCACGGTTAAAACCTGAATCGCAGAACTAGCAGCAAAGAGCCATACGCTTTACTCTGTGAACCAACACAGTGGCAGCACAAAGAGCATAGCTTTACTCTGTGAACAAACTGTGAGGCCTCATTGAACTAACTTCTTGTTTCATTAGGTAGCACGGTTAAAACTGAATGCACAAAACAAGAAAGAGCCATACGCTTTACTCTGTGAACAACACTGTGGCGAGTGCCTCACTGAACTACCTCTTGTTTTATTTGGTAGCAGCTAGGAACTGAATTGTGCCTCAATGAACTAACCTCTTGTTTCACTTAGGTAGCACGGTTAGAAATTGAAGGCGCAGAACTAGCAGCAAAGAGACATATGCTTTACTCTGTGAACTAAAACAGTGTCGAGGGGCCTCATTGAACTAACCTCTTGTTTCATCATTTAGGTTCCAGGGTTAAGAACTGAATGCACAAAACAAGAAGTAGAGAGCCCTACACTCCACTCTGTGAAGCAACACTGTGGCGAGTGCCTAACTGAACTGAACCTCTTGTTTCATTTAGGTAGCAATGCTAGGAAACTGAATGCGCAGAACAAGCAGCAAGGTGCTATACACTGCACTCTCTGAATCAACACTGTGGCGAGTGCCTCACGGAACTAACCTCTTGTTTCACTAGGTAGCTCGGTTAAAAACTGAATGCGCAGAACTAGCAGCAAAGAGCCATACGCTTACTCTGTGAAACAGCACGCTGGCGAGTGCCTCAATGAACAAACCTATTATTCATTTAGATAGCACGGTTAAAACCTGAATTCGCAGAACTAGCAGCAAAGAGCCATACGCTATACTTTGTGAAACAAACAGTGTGGCGAGTGCCTCACTGAAGTAACCTCTTGTTTCATTTAGGTAGCAATGCTAGGAACTGAATGCGCAGAACAGGGAGCAACGTGCTATACACTCCACTCTGTGAAGCAACACTGCGGCGAGTGCCTCACTGAACTAACCTCTTGTTTCATTTAAGTATCAATGCTAGGAACTGAATGCTCAGAACGGGCAGCATGGTGCTATACACTCCACTCTCTGAACCAACACTGTGGCGAGTGCCTCACTGAAGTAACCTCTTGTTTCATTAGGTAGCAATGCTAGGAACTGAATTCGCAGAACAAGCAGCAAGGTGCTATACACTCCACTCTCTGAATCAACAGAGTGGCGAGTGCCTCACTGAACTAACCTCTTGTTTCACTTAGGTAGCTCGGTTTAAAACAGAAAGCGCAGAACTAGCAGCAAAGAGCCATACGCTTTACTCTGTGAAAAAACACTGTGGCGAGTGCCTCACTGAACTAACCTCTTGTTTCATTTAGGTAGCACTGTTAGGAACTGAATGCGCAGAACAGGCAGCAAGGTGCTATAAACTCCACTCTGTAAATCAACACTGTGGCGAGTGCCTCATTGAACTAATATCTTGTTTCACTTAGGTAGCACGGTTAAAAACTGAAAGCGCAGAACTAGCAGCAAAGAGCCATACGCTTTATTCTGTGAAACAACACACTGGCGAGTGCCTCAATGAACAAACCTATTGTTTCATTTAGGTAGCACGGTTTAAAACCTGAATGCGCTGAACTAGCAGCAAAGAGCCATACGCTATACTCTGTGAAACAACAGTGTGGCGAGTGCCTCACTGAAGTAACCTCTTGTTTCATTTAGGTAGCAATGCTAGGAACTGAATGCGCAGAACAAGCAGCAAGGTGCTATACACTCCACTCTCTGAATCAACACTGTGGCGAGTGCCTCACTGAACTAACCACTTGTTTCACTTAGGTAGCTCGGTTAAAAACAGAATGCGCAGTACTAGCAGCAAAGAGCCATACGCTTTACTCTGTGAAACAACACTGTGGCGAGTGCCTCACTGAACTAAGTTCTTTTTTCACCTAGATAGCACGGTTAAAAACTGAATGCGCAGAACTAGCAGCAAAGAGCCGTATGCTTTACTCTGGGAAATAACACAGTGGCGAGTGCCTCATTGAACTAAACTCTTGTTTCTTTTAGTTAGCACGGTTAAGAACTGAATGCGTAGTACAGGCAGCAAATTGCTACATACTCCACTCTGTGAAGGAACACTTTGGCGAGTGCCTCACTGAAGTAACCTCTTGTTTCACTTAGGTAGCTCGGTTAAAACTGAATGCCCAGAACTAGCAACAAAGAGCCATACGCTTTACTCTGTGAAACAACACAGTGGCGAGTGCCTCACTGAACTAACCTCGTCTTTCATTTAGGTAGCACTGTTAGGAACTGAATGCGCAGAATAGGCAGCAAGGTGCTATACATTCCACTCTGTGAACCAACACTGTGGCGAGTGCCTCATTGAACTAACATCTTGTTTCACTTAGGTAGCACGGTTAAAAACGGAATGCCTAGAACTAGCAGCAAGGAGCCATATGCTTTACTCTGTGAAACAGCACAGTGGCGAGTGCCTCATTAAACTAACCTCTAGTTTCTTTTAGTTAGCATGGTTAATAACTGAATGCGCAGAAAAGGCAGCAAATAGCTACATACTCCACTCTGTGAAGGAACACTTTGGCGTGTGCCTCACTGAACTAACCTCTTGTTTCACTTAGGAAGTACGGTTAAAAACTGAATGCGCAGAACAAGCAACAAAGAGCCATACGCTTTACTCTGTGGAAAAACACGTGGCGAGTGCCTCACTGAACTACACTCTTGTTTCGTTTAGTTAGAACGGTTAAGAACTGAATGCCCAGAAGAGGCAGCAAGGTGCTATACACTCCACTCTGTGAACCAACACTGTGGCGAATGCCTCACTGAACTAACCTCTTGTTTCATTTGGGTAGCACGGTTAAAACCTGAATGCGCAGAACTAGCAGCGAAGAGCCCTAGGCTTTACTCTGTGAAACAACACACTGGCGAGTGCCTCATTGAACTAACTTCTTGTTTCACTTAGGTAGCTCGGTTAAAAACTGAATGCGCAGAACTAGCAGCAAAGAGCCATACGCTTTACTCTGTGAAACAACACAGTGGCGAGTGCCTCACTGAACTAACCTCTTGTTTCATTTAGGTAGCAATGCTAGTAACTGAATGCGCAGAACGGGCAGCAAGGTGCTATACACTACACTCTGTGAACCAACACTGTGGAGAGTGCCTCATTGAACTAACTTCTTGTTTCACTTAGGTAGCACGGTTAAAAACTGAATGCCTAGAAAAAGCGGCAAAGAGCCATACGCTTTACTCTGTGAACCGACACAGTGGCGAGTGCCTCACTGAACTCACGTCTTGTTTTATTTGGTAGCACGGTTAAAACCTGAATTCGCAGAACTAGCAGCAAAGAGCCATACGCTTTACTCTGTGAACCAACACAGTGGCGAGTGCCTCACTGAACTAACCTCTTGTTTCATTTAGGTAGCAATGCTAGTAACTGAATGCGCAGAACGGGCAGCAAGGTGCTATACACTACACTCTGTGAACCAACACTGTGGAGAGTGCCTCATTGAACTAACTTCTTGTTTCACTTAGGTAGCACGGTTAAAAACTGAATGCCTAGAAAAAGCGGCAAAGAGCCATACGCTTTACTCTGTGAACCGACACAGTGGCGAGTGCCTCACTGAACTCACGTCTTGTTTTATTTGGTAGCACGGTTAAAACCTGAATTCGCAGAACTAGCAGCAAAGAGCCATACGCTTTACTCTGTGAACCAACACAGTGGCGAGTGCCTCAATGAACTAACCTCTTGTTTCACTTAGGTAGCACGGTTAGAAATTGAAGGCGCAGAACTAGCAGCAAAGAGACATATGCTTTACTCTGTGAACTAAAACAGTGTCGAGGGCCTCATTGAACTAACCTCTTGTTTCATTTAGGTTCCAGGGTTAAGAACTGAATGCACAAAACAAGAAGTAGAGAGCCCTACACTCCACTCTGTGAAGCAACACTGTGGCGAGTGCCTAACTGAACTAACCTCTTGTTTCATTTAGGTAGCAATGCTAGGAACTGAATGCGCAGAACAAGCAGCAAGGTGCTATACACTGCACTCTCTGAATCAACACTGTGGCGAGTGCCTCACGGAACTAACCTCTTGTTTCACTTAGGTAGCTCGGTTAAAAACTGAATGCGCAGAACTAGCAGCAAAGAGCCATACGCTTTACTCTGTGAAACAGCACGCTGGCGAGTGCCTCAATGAACTAACCTATTATTTCATTTAGATAGCACGGTTAAAACCTGAATTCGCAGAACTAGCAGCAAAGAGCCATACGCTATACTTTGTGAAACAACAGTGTGGCGAGTGCCTCACTGAAGTAACCTCTTGTTTCATTTAGGTAGCAATGCTAGGAACTGAATGCGCAGAACAGGGAGCAACGTGCTATACACTCCACTCTGTGAAGCAACACTGCGGCGAGTGCCTCACTGAACTAACCTCTTGTTTCATTTAAGTATCAATGCTAGGAACTGAATGCTCAGAACGGGCAGCATGGTGCTATACACTCCACTCTCTGAACCAACACTGTGGCGAGTGCCTCACTGAAGTAACCTCTTGTTTCATTAGGTAGCAATGCTAGGAACTGAATTCGCAGAACAAGCAGCAAGGTGCTATACACTCCACTCTCTGAATCAACACTGTGGCGAGTGCCTCACTGAACTAACCTCTTGTTTCACTTAGGTAGCTCGGTTTAAAACAGAAAGCGCAGAACTAGCAGCAAAGAGCCATACGCTTTACTCTGTGAAAAAACACTGTGGCGAGTGCCTCACGGAACTAACCTCTTGTTTCATTTAGGTAGCACTGTTAGGAACTGAATGCGCAGAACAGGCAGCAAGGTGCTATAAACTCCACTCTGTAAATCAACACTGTGGCGAGTGCCTCATTGAACTAATATCTTGTTTCACTTAGGTAGCACGGTTAAAAACTGAAAGCGCAGAACTAGCAGCAAAGAGCCATACGCTTTATTCTGTGAAACAACACACTGGCGAGTGCCTCAATGAACAAACCTATTGTTTCATTTAGGTAGCACGGTTAAAACCTGAATGCGCTGAACTAGCAGCAAAGAGCCATACGCTATACTCTGTGAAACAACAGTGTGGCGAGTGCCTCACTGAAGTAACCTCTTGTTTCATTTAGGTAGCAATGCTAGGAACTGAATGCGCAGAACAAGCAGCAAGGTGCTATACACTCCACTCTCTGAATCAACACTGTGGCGAGTGCCTCACTGAACTAACCACTTGTTTCACTTAGGTAGCTCGGTTAAAAACAGAATGCGCAGTACTAGCAGCAAAGAGCCATACGCTTTACTCTGTGAAACAACACTGTGGCGAGTGCCTCACTGAACTAAGTTCTTTTTTCACCTAGATAGCACGGTTAAAAACTGAATGCGCAGAACTAGCAGCAAAGAGCCGTATGCTTTACTCTGGGAAATAACACAGTGGCGAGTGCCTCATTGAACTAAACTCTTGTTTCTTTTAGTTAGCACGGTTAAGAACTGAATGCGTAGTACAGGCAGCAAATTGCTACATACTCCACTCTGTGAAGGAACACTTTGGCGAGTGCCTCACTGAAGTAACCTCTTGTTTCACTTAGGTAGCTCGGTTAAAAACTGAATGCCCAGAACTAGCAGCAAAGAGCCATACGCTTTACTCTGTGAAACAACACAGTGGCGAGTGCCTCACTGAACTAACCTCGTCTTTCATTTAGGTAGCAATGCTAGTAACTGAATGCGCAGAACGGGCAGCAAGGTGCTATACACTACACTCTGTGAACCAACACTGTGGAGAGTGCCTCATTGAACTAACTTCTTGTTTCACTTAGGTAGCACGGTTAAAAACTGAATGCCTAGAAAAAGCGGCAAAGAGCCATACGCTTTACTCTGTGAACCGACACAGTGGCGAGTGCCTCACTGAACTCACGTCTTGTTTTATTTGGTAGCACGGTTAAAACCTGAATTCGCAGAACTAGCAGCAAAGAGCCATACGCTTTACTCTGTGAAACAACACAGTGGCGAGTGCCTCACTGAACTAACCTCTTGTTTCATTTAGGTAGCAATGCTAGTAACTGAATGCGCAGAACGGGCAGCAAGGTGCTATACACTACACTCTGTGAACCAACACTGTGGAGAGTGCCTCATTGAACTAACTTCTTGTTTCACTTAGGTAGCACGGTTAAAAACTGAATGCCTAGAAAAAGCGGCAAAGAGCCATACGCTTTACTCTGTGAACCGACACAGTGGCGAGTGCCTCACTGAACTCACGTCTTGTTTTATTTGGTAGCACGGTTAAAACCTGAATTCGCAGAACTAGCAGCAAAGAGCCATACGCTTTACTCTGTGAACCAACACAGTGGCGAGTGCCTCAATGAACTAACCTCTTGTTTCACTTAGGTAGCACGGTTAGAAATTGAAGGCGCAGAACTAGCAGCAAAGAGACATATGCTTTACTCTGTGAACTAAAACAGTGTCGAGGGCCTCATTGAACTAACCTCTTGTTTCATTTAGGTTCCAGGGTTAAGAACTGAATGCACAAAACAAGAAGTAGAGAGCCCTACACTCCACTCTGTGAAGCAACACTGTGGCGAGTGCCTAACTGAACTAACCTCTTGTTTCATTTAGGTAGCAATGCTAGGAACTGAATGCGCAGAACAAGCAGCAAGGTGCTATACACTGCACTCTCTGAATCAACACTGTGGCGAGTGCCTCACGGAACTAACCTCTTGTTTCACTTAGGTAGCTCGGTTAAAAACTGAATGCGCAGAACTAGCAGCAAAGAGCCATACGCTTTACTCTGTGAAACAGCACGCTGGCGAGTGCCTCAATGAACAAACCTATTATTTCATTTAGATAGCACGGTTAAAACCTGAATTCGCAGAACTAGCAGCAAAGAGCCATACGCTATACTTTGTGAAACAACAGTGTGGCGAGTGCCTCACTGAAGTAACCTCTTGTTTCATTTAGGTAGCAATGCTAGGAACTGAATGCGCAGAACAGGGAGCAACGTGCTATACACTCCACTCTGTGAAGCAACACTGCGGCGAGTGCCTCACTGAACTAACCTCTTGTTTCATTTAAGTATCAATGCTAGGAACTGAATGCTCAGAACGGGCAGCATGGTGCTATACACTCCACTCTCTGAACCAACACTGTGGCGAGTGCCTCACTGAAGTAACCTCTTGTTTCATTAGGTAGCAATGCTAGGAACTGAATTCGCAGAACAAGCAGCAAGGTGCTATACACTCCACTCTCTGAATCAACAGAGTGGCGAGTGCCTCACTGAACTAACCTCTTGTTTCACTTAGGTAGCTCGGTTTAAAACAGAAAGCGCAGAACTAGCAGCAAAGAGCCATACGCTTTACTCTGTGAAAAAACACTGTGGCGAGTGCCTCACTGAACTAACCTCTTGTTTCATTTAGGTAGCACTGTTAGGAACTGAATGCGCAGAACAGGCAGCAAGGTGCTATAAACTCCACTCTGTAAATCAACACTGTGGCGAGTGCCTCATTGAACTAATATCTTGTTTCACTTAGGTAGCACGGTTAAAAACTGAAAGCGCAGAACTAGCAGCAAAGAGCCATACGCTTTATTCTGTGAAACAACACACTGGCGAGTGCCTCAATGAACAAACCTATTGTTTCATTTAGGTAGCACGGTTAAAACCTGAATGCGCTGAACTAGCAGCAAAGAGCCATACGCTATACTCTGTGAAACAACAGTGTGGCGAGTGCCTCACTGAAGTAACCTCTTGTTTCATTTAGGTAGCAATGCTAGGAACTGAATGCGCAGAACAAGCAGCAAGGTGCTATACACTCCACTCTCTGAATCAACACTGTGGCGAGTGCCTCACTGAACTAACCACTTGTTTCACTTAGGTAGCTCGGTTAAAAACAGAATGCGCAGTACTAGCAGCAAAGAGCCATACGCTTTACTCTGTGAAACAACACTGTGGCGAGTGCCTCACTGAACTAAGTTCTTTTTTCACCTAGATAGCACGGTTAAAAACTGAATGCGCAGAACTAGCAGCAAAGAGCCGTATGCTTTACTCTGGGAAATAACACAGTGGCGAGTGCCTCATTGAACTAAACTCTTGTTTCTTTTAGTTAGCACGGTTAAGAACTGAATGCGTAGTACAGGCAGCAAATTGCTACATACTCCACTCTGTGAAGGAACACTTTGGCGAGTGCCTCACTGAAGTAACCTCTTGTTTCACTTAGGTAGCTCGGTTAAAACTGAATGCCCAGAACTAGCAACAAAGAGCCATACGCTTTACTCTGTGAAACAACACAGTGGCGAGTGCCTCACTGAACTAACCTCGTCTTTCATTTAGGTAGCACTGTTAGGAACTGAATGCGCAGAATAGGCAGCAAGGTGCTATACATTCCACTCTGTGAACCAACACTGTGGCGAGTGCCTCATTGAACTAACATCTTGTTTCACTTAGGTAGCACGGTTAAAAACGGAATGCCTAGAACTAGCAGCAAGGAGCCATATGCTTTACTCTGTGAAACAGCACAGTGGCGAGTGCCTCATTAAACTAACCTCTAGTTTCTTTTAGTTAGCATGGTTAATAACTGAATGCGCAGAAAAGGCAGCAAATAGCTACATACTCCACTCTGTGAAGGAACACTTTGGCGTGTGCCTCACTGAACTAACCTCTTGTTTCACTTAGGAAGTACGGTTAAAAACTGAATGCGCAGAACAAGCAACAAAGAGCCATACGCTTTACTCTGTGGAAAAACACGTGGCGAGTGCCTCACTGAACTACACTCTTGTTTCGTTTAGTTAGAACGGTTAAGAACTGAATGCCCAGAAGAGGCAGCAAGGTGCTATACACTCCACTCTGTGAACCAACACTGTGGCGAATGCCTCACTGAACTAACCTCTTGTTTCATTTGGGTAGCACGGTTAAAACCTGAATGCGCAGAACTAGCAGCGAAGAGCCCTAGGCTTTACTCTGTGAAACAACACACTGGCGAGTGCCTCATTGAACTAACTTCTTGTTTCACTTAGGTAGCTCGGTTAAAAACTGAATGCGCAGAACTAGCAGCAAAGAGCCATACGCTTTACTCTGTGAAACAACACAGTGGCGAGTGCCTCACTGAACTAACCTCTTGTTTCATTTAGGTAGCAATGCTAGTAACTGAATGCGCAGAACGGGCAGCAAGGTGCTATACACTACACTCTGTGAACCAACACTGTGGAGAGTGCCTCATTGAACTAACTTCTTGTTTCACTTAGGTAGCACGGTTAAAAACTGAATGCCTAGAAAAAGCGGCAAAGAGCCATACGCTTTACTCTGTGAACCGACACAGTGGCGAGTGCCTCACTGAACTCACGTCTTGTTTTATTTGGTAGCACGGTTAAAACCTGAATTCGCAGAACTAGCAGCAAAGAGCCATACGCTTTACTCTGTGAACCAACACAGTGGCGATTGCCTCACTGAACTAACCTCTTGTTTCATTTAGGTAGCAATGCTAGTAACTGAATGCGCAGAACGGGCAGCAAGGTGCTATACACTACACTCTGTGAACCAACACTGTGGAGAGTGCCTCATTGAACTAACTTCTTGTTTCACTTAGGTAGCACGGTTAAAAACTGAATGCCTAGAAAAAGCGGCAAAGAGCCATACGCTTTACTCTGTGAACCGACACAGTGGCGAGTGCCTCACTGAACTCACGTCTTGTTTTATTTGGTAGCACGGTTAAAACCTGAATTCGCAGAACTAGCAGCAAAGAGCCATACGCTTTACTCTGTGAACCAACACAGTGGCGAGTGCCTCAATGAACTAACCTCTTGTTTCACTTAGGTAGCACGGTTAGAAATTGAAGGCGCAGAACTAGCAGCAAAGAGACATATGCTTTACTCTGTGAACTAAAACAGTGTCGAGGGCCTCATTGAACTAACCTCTTGTTTCATTTAGGTTCCAGGGTTAAGAACTGAATGCACAAAACAAGAAGTAGAGAGCCCTACACTCCACTCTGTGAAGCAACACTGTGGCGAGTGCCTAACTGAACTAACCTCTTGTTTCATTTAGGTAGCAATGCTAGGAACTGAATGCGCAGAACAAGCAGCAAGGTGCTATACACTGCACTCTCTGAATCAACACTGTGGCGAGTGCCTCACGGAACTAACCTCTTGTTTCACTTAGGTAGCTCGGTTAAAAACTGAATGCGCAGAACTAGCAGCAAAGAGCCATACGCTTTACTCTGTGAAACAGCACGCTGGCGAGTGCCTCAATGAACAAACCTATTATTTCATTTAGATAGCACGGTTAAAACCTGAATTCGCAGAACTAGCAGCAAAGAGCCATACGCTATACTTTGTGAAACAACAGTGTGGCGAGTGCCTCACTGAAGTAACCTCTTGTTTCATTTAGGTAGCAATGCTAGGAACTGAATGCGCAGAACAGGGAGCAACGTGCTATACACTCCACTCTGTGAAGCAACACTGCGGCGAGTGCCTCACTGAACTAACCTCTTGTTTCATTTAAGTATCAATGCTAGGAACTGAATGCTCAGAACGGGCAGCATGGTGCTATACACTCCACTCTCTGAACCAACACTGTGGCGAGTGCCTCACTGAAGTAACCTCTTGTTTCATTAGGTAGCAATGCTAGGAACTGAATTCGCAGAACAAGCAGCAAGGTGCTATACACTCCACTCTCTGAATCAACAGAGTGGCGAGTGCCTCACTGAACTAACCTCTTGTTTCACTTAGGTAGCTCGGTTTAAAACAGAAAGCGCAGAACTAGCAGCAAAGAGCCATACGCTTTACTCTGTGAAAAAACACTGTGGCGAGTGCCTCACTGAACTAACCTCTTGTTTCATTTAGGTAGCACTGTTAGGAACTGAATGCGCAGAACAGGCAGCAAGGTGCTATAAACTCCACTCTGTAAATCAACACTGTGGCGAGTGCCTCATTGAACTAATATCTTGTTTCACTTAGGTAGCACGGTTAAAAACTGAAAGCGCAGAACTAGCAGCAAAGAGCCATACGCTTTATTCTGTGAAACAACACACTGGCGAGTGCCTCAATGAACAAACCTATTGTTTCATTTAGGTAGCACGGTTAAAACCTGAATGCGCTGAACTAGCAGCAAAGAGCCATACGCTATACTCTGTGAAACAACAGTGTGGCGAGTGCCTCACTGAAGTAACCTCTTGTTTCATTTAGGTAGCAATGCTAGGAACTGAATGCGCAGAACAAGCAGCAAGGTGCTATACACTCCACTCTCTGAATCAACACTGTGGCGAGTGCCTCACTGAACTAACCACTTGTTTCACTTAGGTAGCTCGGTTAAAAACAGAATGCGCAGTACTAGCAGCAAAGAGCCATACGCTTTACTCTGTGAAACAACACTGTGGCGAGTGCCTCACTGAACTAAGTTCTTTTTTCACCTAGATAGCACGGTTAAAAACTGAATGCGCAGAACTAGCAGCAAAGAGCCGTATGCTTTACTCTGGGAAATAACACAGTGGCGAGTGCCTCATTGAACTAAACTCTTGTTTCTTTTAGTTAGCACGGTTAAGAACTGAATGCGTAGTACAGGCAGCAAATTGCTACATACTCCACTCTGTGAAGGAACACTTTGGCGAGTGCCTCACTGAAGTAACCTCTTGTTTCACTTAGGTAGCTCGGTTAAAAACTGAATGCCCAGAACTAGCAGCAAAGAGCCATACGCTTTACTCTGTGAAACAACACAGTGGCGAGTGCCTCACTGAACTAACCTCGTCTTTCATTTAGGTAGCACTGTTAGGAACTGAATGCGCAGAATAGGCAGCAAGGTGCTATACATTCCACTCTGTGAACGAACACTGTGGCGAGTGCCTCATTGAACTAACATCTTGTTTCACTTAGGTAGCACGGTTAAAAACGGAATGCCTAGAACTAGCAGCAAGGAGCCATATGCTTTACTCTGTGAAACAGCACAGTGGCGAGTGCCTCATTAAACTAACCTCTAGTTTCTTTTAGTTAGCATGGTTAATAACTGAATGCACAGAAAAGGCAGCAAATAGCTACATACTCCACTCTGTGAAGGAACACTTTGTCGTGTGCCTCACTGAACTAACCTCTTGTTTCACTTAGGAAGTACGGTTAAAAACTGAATGCGCAGAACAAGCACCAAAGAGCCATACGCTTTACTCTGTGAAACAACACAGTGGCGAGTGCCTCACTGAACTAACCTCTTGTTTCATTTAGGTAGCAATGCTAGTAACTGAATGCGCAGAACGGGCAGCAAGGTGCTATACACTACACTCTGTGAACCAACACTGTGGAGAGTGCCTCATTGAACTAACTTCTTGTTTCACTTAGGTAGCACGGTTAAAAACTGAATGCCTAGAAAAAGCGGCAAAGAGCCATACGCTTTACTCTGTGAACCGACACAGTGGCGAGTGCCTCACTGAACTCACGTCTTGTTTTATTTGGTAGCACGGTTAAAACCTGAATTCGCAGAACTAGCAGCAAAGAGCCATACGCTTTACTCTGTGAAACAACACAGTGGCGAGTGCCTCACTGAACTAACCTCTTGTTTCATTTAGGTAGCAATGCTAGTAACTGAATGCGCAGAACGGGCAGCAAGGTGCTATACACTACACTCTGTGAACCAACACTGTGGAGAGTGCCTCATTGAACTAACTTCTTGTTTCACTTAGGTAGCACGGTTAAAAACTGAATGCCTAGAAAAAGCGGCAAAGAGCCATACGCTTTACTCTGTGAACCGACACAGTGGCGAGTGCCTCACTGAACTCACGTCTTGTTTTATTTGGTAGCACGGTTAAAACCTGAATTCGCAGAACTAGCAGCAAAGAGCCATACGCTTTACTCTGTGAACCAACACAGTGGCGAGTGCCTCAATGAACTAACCTCTTGTTTCACTTAGGTAGCACGGTTAGAAATTGAAGGCGCAGAACTAGCAGCAAAGAGACATATGCTTTACTCTGTGAACTAAAACAGTGTCGAGGGCCTCATTGAACTAACCTCTTGTTTCATTTAGGTTCCAGGGTTAAGAACTGAATGCACAAAACAAGAAGTAGAGAGCCCTACACTCCACTCTGTGAAGCAACACTGTGGCGAGTGCCTAACTGAACTAACCTCTTGTTTCATTTAGGTAGCAATGCTAGGAACTGAATGCGCAGAACAAGCAGCAAGGTGCTATACACTGCACTCTCTGAATCAACACTGTGGCGAGTGCCTCACGGAACTAACCTCTTGTTTCACTTAGGTAGCTCGGTTAAAAACTGAATGCGCAGAACTAGCAGCAAAGAGCCATACGCTTTACTCTGTGAAACAGCACGCTGGCGAGTGCCTCAATGAACAAACCTATTATTTCATTTAGATAGCACGGTTAAAACCTGAATTCGCAGAACTAGCAGCAAAGAGCCATACGCTATACTTTGTGAAACAACAGTGTGGCGAGTGCCTCACTGAAGTAACCTCTTGTTTCATTTAGGTAGCAATGCTAGGAACTGAATGCGCAGAACAGGGAGCAACGTGCTATACACTCCACTCTGTGAAGCAACACTGCGGCGAGTGCCTCACTGAACTAACCTCTTGTTTCATTTAAGTATCAATGCTAGGAACTGAATGCTCAGAACGGGCAGCATGGTGCTATACACTCCACTCTCTGAACCAACACTGTGGCGAGTGCCTCACTGAAGTAACCTCTTGTTTCATTAGGTAGCAATGCTAGGAACTGAATTCGCAGAACAAGCAGCAAGGTGCTATACACTCCACTCTCTGAATCAACAGAGTGGCGAGTGCCTCACTGAACTAACCTCTTGTTTCACTTAGGTAGCTCGGTTTAAAACAGAAAGCGCAGAACTAGCAGCAAAGAGCCATACGCTTTACTCTGTGAAAAAACACTGTGGCGAGTGCCTCACTGAACTAACCTCTTGTTTCATTTAGGTAGCACTGTTAGGAACTGAATGCGCAGAACAGGCAGCAAGGTGCTATAAACTCCACTCTGTAAATCAACACTGTGGCGAGTGCCTCATTGAACTAATATCTTGTTTCACTTAGGTAGCACGGTTAAAAACTGAAAGCGCAGAACTAGCAGCAAAGAGCCATACGCTTTATTCTGTGAAACAACACACTGGCGAGTGCCTCAATGAACAAACCTATTGTTTCATTTAGGTAGCACGGTTAAAACCTGAATGCGCTGAACTAGCAGCAAAGAGCCATACGCTATACTCTGTGAAACAACAGTGTGGCGAGTGCCTCACTGAAGTAACCTCTTGTTTCATTTAGGTAGCAATGCTAGGAACTGAATGCGCAGAACAAGCAGCAAGGTGCTATACACTCCACTCTCTGAATCAACACTGTGGCGAGTGCCTCACTGAACTAACCACTTGTTTCACTTAGGTAGCTCGGTTAAAAACAGAATGCGCAGTACTAGCAGCAAAGAGCCATACGCTTTACTCTGTGAAACAACACTGTGGCGAGTGCCTCACTGAACTAAGTTCTTTTTTCACCTAGATAGCACGGTTAAAAACTGAATGCGCAGAACTAGCAGCAAAGAGCCGTATGCTTTACTCTGGGAAATAACACAGTGGCGAGTGCCTCATTGAACTAAACTCTTGTTTCTTTTAGTTAGCACGGTTAAGAACTGAATGCGTAGTACAGGCAGCAAATTGCTACATACTCCACTCTGTGAAGGAACACTTTGGCGAGTGCCTCACTGAAGTAACCTCTTGTTTCACTAAGGTAGCTCGGTTAAAAACTGAATGCCCAGAACTAGCAGCAAAGAGCCATACGCTTTACTCTGTGAAACAACACAGTGGCGAGTGCCTCACTGAACTAACCTCGTCTTTCATTTAGGTAGCACTGTTAGGAACTGAATGCGCAGAATAGGCAGCAAGGTGCTATACATTCCACTCTGTGAACCAACACTGTGGCGAGTGCCTCATTGAACTAACATCTTGTTTCACTTAGGTAGCACGGTTAAAAACGGAATGCCTAGAACTAGCAGCAAGGAGCCATATGCTTTACTCTGTGAAACAGCACAGTGGCGAGTGCCTCATTAAACTAACCTCTAGTTTCTTTTAGTTAGCATGGTTAATAACTGAATGCGCAGAAAAGGCAGCAAATAGCTACATACTCCACTCTGTGAAGGAACACTTTGGCGTGTGCCTCACTGAACTAACCTCTTGTTTCACTTAGGAAGTACGGTTAAAAACTGAATGCGCAGAACAAGCAACAAAGAGCCATACGCTTTACTCTGTGGAAAAACACGTGGCGAGTGCCTCACTGAACTACACTCTTGTTTCGTTTAGTTAGAACGGTTAAGAACTGAATGCCCAGAAGAGGCAGCAAGGTGCTATACACTCCACTCTGTGAACCAACACTGTGGCGAATGCCTCACTGAACTAACCTCTTGTTTCATTTGGGTAGCACGGTTAAAACCTGAATGCGCAGAACTAGCAGCGAAGAGCCCTAGGCTTTACTCTGTGAAACAACACACTGGCGAGTGCCTCATTGAACTAACTTCTTGTTTCACTTAGGTAGCTCGGTTAAAAACTGAATGCGCAGAACTAGCAGCAAAGAGCCATACGCTTTACTCTGTGAAACAACACAGTGGCGAGTGCCTCACTGAACTAACCTCTTGTTTCATTTAGGTAGCAATGCTAGTAACTGAATGCGCAGAACGGGCAGCAAGGTGCTATACACTACACTCTGTGAACCAACACTGTGGAGAGTGCCTCATTGAACTAACTTCTTGTTTCACTTAGGTAGCACGGTTAAAAACTGAATGCCTAGAAAAAGCGGCAAAGAGCCATACGCTTTACTCTGTGAACCGACACAGTGGCGAGTGCCTCACTGAACTCACGTCTTGTTTTATTTGGTAGCACGGTTAAAACCTGAATTCGCAGAACTAGCAGCAAAGAGCCATACGCTTTACTCTGTGAACCAACACAGTGGCGAGTGCCTCACTGAACTAACCTCTTGTTTCATTTAGGTAGCAATGCTAGTAACTGAATGCGCAGAACGGGCAGCAAGGTGCTATACACTACACTCTGTGAACCAACACTGTGGAGAGTGCCTCATTGAACTAACTTCTTGTTTCACTTAGGTAGCACGGTTAAAAACTGAATGCCTAGAAAAAGCGGCAAAGAGCCATACGCTTTACTCTGTGAACCGACACAGTGGCGAGTGCCTCACTGAACTCACGTCTTGTTTTATTTGGTAGCACGGTTAAAACCTGAATTCGCAGAACTAGCAGCAAAGAGCCATACGCTTTACTCTGTGAACCAACACAGTGGCGAGTGCCTCAATGAACTAACCTCTTGTTTCACTTAGGTAGCACGGTTAGAAATTGAAGGCGCAGAACTAGCAGCAAAGAGACATATGCTTTACTCTGTGAACTAAAACAGTGTCGAGGGCCTCATTGAACTAACCTCTTGTTTCATTTAGGTTCCAGGGTTAAGAACTGAATGCACAAAACAAGAAGTAGAGAGCCCTACACTCCACTCTGTGAAGCAACACTGTGGCGAGTGCCTAACTGAACTAACCTCTTGTTTCATTTAGGTAGCAATGCTAGGAACTGAATGCGCAGAACAAGCAGCAAGGTGCTATACACTGCACTCTCTGAATCAACACTGTGGCGAGTGCCTCACGGAACTAACCTCTTGTTTCACTTAGGTAGCTCGGTTAAAAACTGAATGCGCAGAACTAGCAGCAAAGAGCCATACGCTTTACTCTGTGAAACAGCACGCTGGCGAGTGCCTCAATGAACAAACCTATTATTTCATTTAGATAGCACGGTTAAAACCTGAATTCGCAGAACTAGCAGCAAAGAGCCATACGCTATACTTTGTGAAACAACAGTGTGGCGAGTGCCTCACTGAAGTAACCTCTTGTTTCATTTAGGTAGCAATGCTAGGAACTGAATGCGCAGAACAGGGAGCAACGTGCTATACACTCCACTCTGTGAAGCAACACTGCGGCGAGTGCCTCACTGAACTAACCTCTTGTTTCATTTAAGTATCAATGCTAGGAACTGAATGCTCAGAACGGGCAGCATGGTGCTATACACTCCACTCTCTGAACCAACACTGTGGCGAGTGCCTCACTGAAGTAACCTCTTGTTTCATTAGGTAGCAATGCTAGGAACTGAATTCGCAGAACAAGCAGCAAGGTGCTATACACTCCACTCTCTGAATCAACAGAGTGGCGAGTGCCTCACTGAACTAACCTCTTGTTTCACTTAGGTAGCTCGGTTTAAAACAGAAAGCGCAGAACTAGCAGCAAAGAGCCATACGCTTTACTCTGTGAAAAAACACTGTGGCGAGTGCCTCACTGAACTAACCTCTTGTTTCATTTAGGTAGCACTGTTAGGAACTGAATGCGCAGAACAGGCAGCAAGGTGCTATAAACTCCACTCTGTAAATCAACACTGTGGCGAGTGCCTCATTGAACTAATATCTTGTTTCACTTAGGTAGCACGGTTAAAAACTGAAAGCGCAGAACTAGCAGCAAAGAGCCATACGCTTTATTCTGTGAAACAACACACTGGCGAGTGCCTCAATGAACAAACCTATTGTTTCATTTAGGTAGCACGGTTAAAACCTGAATGCGCTGAACTAGCAGCAAAGAGCCATACGCTATACTCTGTGAAACAACAGTGTGGCGAGTGCCTCACTGAAGTAACCTCTTGTTTCATTTAGGTAGCAATGCTAGGAACTGAATGCGCAGAACAAGCAGCAAGGTGCTATACACTCCACTCTCTGAATCAACACTGTGGCGAGTGCCTCACTGAACTAACCACTTGTTTCACTTAGGTAGCTCGGTTAAAAACAGAATGCGCAGTACTAGCAGCAAAGAGCCATACGCTTTACTCTGTGAAACAACACTGTGGCGAGTGCCTCACTGAACTAAGTTCTTTTTTCACCTAGATAGCACGGTTAAAAACTGAATGCGCAGAACTAGCAGCAAAGAGCCGTATGCTTTACTCTGGGAAATAACACAGTGGCGAGTGCCTCATTGAACTAAACTCTTGTTTCTTTTAGTTAGCACGGTTAAGAACTGAATGCGTAGTACAGGCAGCAAATTGCTACATACTCCACTCTGTGAAGGAACACTTTGGCGAGTGCCTCACTGAAGTAACCTCTTGTTTCACTAAGGTAGCTCGGTTAAAAACTGAATGCCCAGAACTAGCAGCAAAGAGCCATACGCTTTACTCTGTGAAACAACACAGTGGCGAGTGCCTCACTGAACTAACCTCGTCTTTCATTTAGGTAGCACTGTTAGGAACTGAATGCGCAGAATAGGCAGCAAGGTGCTATACATTCCACTCTGTGAACCAACACTGTGGCGAGTGCCTCATTGAACTAACATCTTGTTTCACTTAGGTAGCACGGTTAAAAACGGAATGCCTAGAACTAGCAGCAAGGAGCCATATGCTTTACTCTGTGAAACAGCACAGTGGCGAGTGCCTCATTAAACTAACCTCTAGTTTGTTTTAGTTAGCATGGTTAATAACTGAATGCGCAGAAAAGGCAGCAAATAGCTACATACTCCACTCTGTGAAGGAACACTTTGGCGTGTGCCTCACTGAACTAACCTCTTGTTTCACTTAGGAAGTACGGTTAAAAACTGAATGCGCAGAACAAGCACCAAAGAGCCATACGCTTTACTCTGTGAAACAACACAGTGGCGAGTGCCTCACTGAACTAACCTCTTGTTTCATTTAGGTAGCAATGCTAGTAACTGAATGCGCAGAATGGGCAGCAAGGTGCTATACACTACACTCTGTGAACCAACACTGTGGAGAGTGCCTCATTGAACTAACTTCTTGTTTCACTTAGGTAGCACGGTTAAAAACTGAATGCCTAGAAAAAGCGGCAAAGAGCCATACGCTTTACTCTGTGAACCGACACAGTGGCGAGTGCCTCACTGAACTCACGTCTTGTTTTATTTGGTAGCACGGTTAAAACCTGAATTCGCAGAACTAGCAGCAAAGAGCCATACGCTTTACTCTGTGAACCAACACAGTGGCGAGTGCCTCACTGAACTAACCTCTTGTTTCATTTAGGTAGCAATGCTAGTAACTGAATGCGCAGAACGGGCAGCAAGGTGCTATACACTACACTCTGTGAACCAACACTGTGGAGAGTGCCTCATTGAACTAACTTCTTGTTTCACTTAGGTAGCACGGTTAAAAACTGAATGCCTAGAAAAAGCGGCAAAGAGCCATACGCTTTACTCTGTGAACCGACACAGTGGCGAGTGCCTCACTGAACTCACGTCTTGTTTTATTTGGTAGCACGGTTAAAACCTGAATTCGCAGAACTAGCAGCAAAGAGCCATACGCTTTACTCTGTGAACCAACACAGTGGCGAGTGCCTCAATGAACTAACCTCTTGTTTCACTTAGGTAGCACGGTTAAAAATTGAAGGCGCAGAACTAGCAGCAAAGAGACATATGCTTTACTCTGTGAACTAAAACAGTGTCGAGGGCCTCATTGAACTAACCTCTTGTTTCATTTAGGTTCCAGGGTTAAGAACTGAATGCACAAAACAAGAAGTAGAGAGCCCTACACTCCACTCTGTGAAGCAACACTGTGGCGAGTGCCTAACTGAACTAACCTCTTGTTTCATTTAGGTAGCAATGCTAGGAACTGAATGCGCAGAACAAGCAGCAAGGTGCTATACACTGCACTCTCTGAATCAACACTGTGGCGAGTGCCTCACGGAACTAACCTCTTGTTTCACTTAGGTAGCTCGGTTAAAAACTGAATGCGCAGAACTAGCAGCAAAGAGCCATACGCTTTACTCTGTGAAACAGCACGCTGGCGAGTGCCTCAATGAACAAACCTATTATTTCATTTAGATAGCACGGTTAAAACCTGAATTCGCAGAACTAGCAGCAAAGAGCCATACGCTATACTTTGTGAAACAACAGTGTGGCGAGTGCCTCACTGAAGTAACCTCTTGTTTCATTTAGGTAGCAATGCTAGGAACTGAATGCGCAGAACAGGGAGCAACGTGCTATACACTCCACTCTGTGAAGCAACACTGCGGCGAGTGCCTCACTGAACTAACCTCTTGTTTCATTTAAGTATCAATGCTAGGAACTGAATGCTCAGAACGGGCAGCATGGTGCTATACACTCCACTCTCTGAACCAACACTGTGGCGAGTGCCTCACTGAAGTAACCTCTTGTTTCATTAGGTAGCAATGCTAGGAACTGAATTCGCAGAACAAGCAGCAAGGTGCTATACACTCCACTCT
The DNA here is from genome assembly GCA_030068075.1 of Paguma larvata. Classification (NCBI taxonomy): domain Eukaryota; kingdom Metazoa; phylum Chordata; class Mammalia; order Carnivora; family Viverridae; genus Paguma; species Paguma larvata. Next base: position 20,445 of record JAINVK010000601.1, read on the forward strand.
CTGAATCAACAGAGTGGCGAGTGCCTCACTGAACTAACCTCTTGTTTCACTTAGGTAGCTCGGTTTAAAACAGAAAGCGCAGAACTAGCAGCAAAGAGCCATACGCTTTACTCTGTGAAAAAACACTGTGGCGAGTGCCTCACTGAACTAACCTCTTGTTTCATTTAGGTAGCACTGTTAGGAACTGAATGCGCAGAACAGGCAGCAAGGTGCTATAAACTCCACTCTGTAAATCAACACTGTGGCGAGTGCCTCATTGAACTAATATCTTGTTTCACTTAGGTAGCACGGTTAAAAACTGAAAGCGCAGAACTAGCAGCAAAGAGCCATACGCTTTATTCTGTGAAACAACACACTGGCGAGTGCCTCAATGAACAAACCTATTGTTTCATTTAGGTAGCACGGTTAAAACCTGAATGCGCTGAACTAGCAGCAAAGAGCCATACGCTATACTCTGTGAAACAACAGTGTGGCGAGTGCCTCACTGAAGTAACCTCTTGTTTCATTTAGGTAGCAATGCTAGGAACTGAATGCGCAGAACAAGCAGCAAGGTGCTATACACTCCACTCTCTGAATCAACACTGTGGCGAGTGCCTCACTGAACTAACCACTTGTTTCACTTAGGTAGCTCGGTTAAAAACAGAATGCGCAGTACTAGCAGCAAAGAGCCATACGCTTTACTCTGTGAAACAACACTGTGGCGAGTGCCTCACTGAACTAAGTTCTTTTTTCACCTAGATAGCACGGTTAAAAACTGAATGCGCAGAACTAGCAGCAAAGAGCCGTATGCTTTACTCTGGGAAATAACACAGTGGCGAGTGCCTCATTGAACTAAACTCTTGTTTCTTTTAGTTAGCACGGTTAAGAACTGAATGCGTAGTACAGGCAGCAAATTGCTACATACTCCACTCTGTGAAGGAACACTTTGGCGAGTGCCTCACTGAAGTAACCTCTTGTTTCACTTAGGTAGCTCGGTTAAAACTGAATGCCCAGAACTAGCAACAAAGAGCCATACGCTTTACTCTGTGAAACAACACAGTGGCGAGTGCCTCACTGAACTAACCTCGTCTTTCATTTAGGTAGCACTGTTAGGAACTGAATGCGCAGAATAGGCAGCAAGGTGCTATACATTCCACTCTGTGAACCAACACTGTGGCGAGTGCCTCATTGAACTAACATCTTGTTTCACTTAGGTAGCACGGTTAAAAACGGAATGCCTAGAACTAGCAGCAAGGAGCCATATGCTTTACTCTGTGAAACAGCACAGTGGCGAGTGCCTCATTAAACTAACCTCTAGTTTCTTTTAGTTAGCATGGTTAATAACTGAATGCGCAGAAAAGGCAGCAAATAGCTACATACTCCACTCTGTGAAGGAACACTTTGGCGTGTGCCTCACTGAACTAACCTCTTGTTTCACTTAGGAAGTACGGTTAAAAACTGAATGCGCAGAACAAGCAACAAAGAGCCATACGCTTTACTCTGTGGAAAAACACGTGGCGAGTGCCTCACTGAACTACACTCTTGTTTCGTTTAGTTAGAACGGTTAAGAACTGAATGCCCAGAAGAGGCAGCAAGGTGCTATACACTCCACTCTGTGAACCAACACTGTGGCGAATGCCTCACTGAACTAACCTCTTGTTTCATTTGGGTAGCACGGTTAAAACCTGAATGCGCAGAACTAGCAGCGAAGAGCCCTAGGCTTTACTCTGTGAAACAACACACTGGCGAGTGCCTCATTGAACTAACTTCTTGTTTCACTTAGGTAGCTCGGTTAAAAACTGAATGCGCAGAACTAGCAGCAAAGAGCCATACGCTTTACTCTGTGAAACAACACAGTGGCGAGTGCCTCACTGAACTAACCTCTTGTTTCATTTAGGTAGCAATGCTAGTAACTGAATGCGCAGAACGGGCAGCAAGGTGCTATACACTACACTCTGTGAACCAACACTGTGGAGAGTGCCTCATTGAACTAACTTCTTGTTTCACTTAGGTAGCACGGTTAAAAACTGAATGCCTAGAAAAAGCGGCAAAGAGCCATACGCTTTACTCTGTGAACCGACACAGTGGCGAGTGCCTCACTGAACTCACGTCTTGTTTTATTTGGTAGCACGGTTAAAACCTGAATTCGCAGAACTAGCAGCAAAGAGCCATACGCTTTACTCTGTGAACCAACACAGTGGCGAGTGCCTCACTGAACTAACCTCTTGTTTCATTTAGGTAGCAATGCTAGTAACTGAATGCGCAGAACGGGCAGCAAGGTGCTATACACTACACTCTGTGAACCAACACTGTGGAGAGTGCCTCATTGAACTAACTTCTTGTTTCACTTAGGTAGCACGGTTAAAAACTGAATGCCTAGAAAAAGCGGCAAAGAGCCATACGCTTTACTCTGTGAACCGACACAGTGGCGAGTGCCTCACTGAACTCACGTCTTGTTTTATTTGGTAGCACGGTTAAAACCTGAATTCGCAGAACTAGCAGCAAAGAGCCATACGCTTTACTCTGTGAACCAACACAGTGGCGAGTGCCTCAATGAACTAACCTCTTGTTTCACTTAGGTAGCACGGTTAAAAATTGAAGGCGCAGAACTAGCAGCAAAGAGACATATGCTTTACTCTGTGAACTAAAACAGTGTCGAGGGCCTCATTGAACTAACCTCTTGTTTCATTTAGGTTCCAGGGTTAAGAACTGAATGCACAAAACAAGAAGTAGAGAGCCCTACACTCCACTCTGTGAAGCAACACTGTGGCGAGTGCCTAACTGAACTAACCTCTTGTTTCATTTAGGTAGCAATGCTAGGAACTGAATGCGCAGAACAAGCAGCAAGGTGCTATACACTGCACTCTCTGAATCAACACTGTGGCGAGTGCCTCACGGAACTAACCTCTTGTTTCACTTAGGTAGCTCGGTTAAAAACTGAATGCGCAGAACTAGCAGCAAAGAGCCATACGCTTTACTCTGTGAAACAGCACGCTGGCGAGTGCCTCAATGAACAAACCTATTATTTCATTTAGATAGCACGGTTAAAACCTGAATTCGCAGAACTAGCAGCAAAGAGCCATACGCTATACTTTGTGAAACAACAGTGTGGCGAGTGCCTCACTGAAGTAACCTCTTGTTTCATTTAGGTAGCAATGCTAGGAACTGAATGCGCAGAACAGGGAGCAACGTGCTATACACTCCACTCTGTGAAGCAACACTGCGGCGAGTGCCTCACTGAACTAACCTCTTGTTTCATTTAAGTATCAATGCTAGGAACTGAATGCTCAGAACGGGCAGCATGGTGCTATACACTCCACTCTCTGAACCAACACTGTGGCGAGTGCCTCACTGAAGTAACCTCTTGTTTCATTAGGTAGCAATGCTAGGAACTGAATTCGCAGAACAAGCAGCAAGGTGCTATACACTCCACTCTCTGAATCAACAGAGTGGCGAGTGCCTCACTGAACTAACCTCTTGTTTCACTTAGGTAGCTCGGTTTAAAACAGAAAGCGCAGAACTAGCAGCAAAGAGCCATACGCTTTACTCTGTGAAAAAACACTGTGGCGAGTGCCTCACTGAACTAACCTCTTGTTTCATTTAGGTAGCACTGTTAGGAACTGAATGCGCAGAACAGGCAGCAAGGTGCTATAAACTCCACTCTGTAAATCAACACTGTGGCGAGTGCCTCATTGAACTAATATCTTGTTTCACTTAGGTAGCACGGTTAAAAACTGAAAGCGCAGAACTAGCAGCAAAGAGCCATACGCTTTATTCTGTGAAACAACACACTGGCGAGTGCCTCAATGAACAAACCTATTGTTTCATTTAGGTAGCACGGTTAAAACCTGAATGCGCTGAACTAGCAGCAAAGAGCCATACGCTATACTCTGTGAAACAACAGTGTGGCGAGTGCCTCACTGAAGTAACCTCTTGTTTCATTTAGGTAGCAATGCTAGGAACTGAATGCGCAGAACAAGCAGCAAGGTGCTATACACTCCACTCTCTGAATCAACACTGTGGCGAGTGCCTCACTGAACTAACCACTTGTTTCACTTAGGTAGCTCGGTTAAAAACAGAATGCGCAGTACTAGCAGCAAAGAGCCATACGCTTTACTCTGTGAAACAACACTGTGGCGAGTGCCTCACTGAACTAAGTTCTTTTTTCACCTAGATAGCACGGTTAAAAACTGAATGCGCAGAACTAGCAGCAAAGAGCCGTATGCTTTACTCTGGGAAATAACACAGTGGCGAGTGCCTCATTGAACTAAACTCTTGTTTCTTTTAGTTAGCACGGTTAAGAACTGAATGCGTAGTACAGGCAGCAAATTGCTACATACTCCACTCTGTGAAGGAACACTTTGGCGAGTGCCTCACTGAAGTAACCTCTTGTTTCACTAAGGTAGCTCGGTTAAAAACTGAATGCCCAGAACTAGCAGCAAAGAGCCATACGCTTTACTCTGTGAAACAACACAGTGGCGAGTGCCTCACTGAACTAACCTCGTCTTTCATTTAGGTAGCACTGTTAGGAACTGAATGCGCAGAATAGGCAGCAAGGTGCTATACATTCCACTCTGTGAACCAACACTGTGGCGAGTGCCTCATTGAACTAACATCTTGTTTCACTTAGGTAGCACGGTTAAAAACGGAATGCCTAGAACTAGCAGCAAGGAGCCATATGCTTTACTCTGTGAAACAGCACAGTGGCGAGTGCCTCATTAAACTAACCTCTAGTTTCTTTTAGTTAGCATGGTTAATAACTGAATGCGCAGAAAAGGCAGCAAATAGCTACATACTCCACTCTGTGAAGGAACACTTTGGCGTGTGCCTCACTGAACTAACCTCTTGTTTCACTTAGGAAGTACGGTTAAAAACTGAATGCGCAGAACAAGCACCAAAGAGCCATACGCTTTACTCTGTGAAAAACACAGTGGCGAGTGCCTCACTGAACTAACCTCTTGTTTCGTTTAGGTAGCAACTGCTAGTAACTGAATGCGCAGAAGAGGCAGCAAGGTGCTATACACTCCACTCTGTGAACCAACACTGTGGAGAGTGCCTCACTGAACTAACTTCTTGTTTCACTTAGGTAGCACGGTTAAAAACTGAATGCCTAGAAAAAGCGGCAAAGAGCCATACGCTTTACTCTGTGAACCGACACAGTGGCGAGTGCCTCACTGAACTCACGTCTTGTTTTATTTGGTAGCACGGTTAAAACCTGAATTCGCAGAACTAGCAGCAAAGAGCCATACGCTTTACTCTGTGAAACAACACAGTGGCGAGTGCCTCACTGAACTAACCTCTTGTTTCATTTAGGTAGCAATGCTAGTAACTGAATGCGCAGAACGGGCAGCAAGGTGCTATACACTACACTCTGTGAACCAACACTGTGGAGAGTGCCTCATTGAACTAACTTCTTGTTTCACTTAGGTAGCACGGTTAAAAACTGAATGCCTAGAAAAAGCGGCAAAGAGCCATACGCTTTACTCTGTGAACCGACACAGTGGCGAGTGCCTCACTGAACTCACGTCTTGTTTTATTTGGTAGCACGGTTAAAACCTGAATTCGCAGAACTAGCAGCAAAGAGCCATACGCTTTACTCTGTGAACCAACACAGTGGCGAGTGCCTCAATGAACTAACCTCTTGTTTCACTTAGGTAGCACGGTTAAAAATTGAAGGCGCAGAACTAGCAGCAAAGAGACATATGCTTTACTCTGTGAACTAAAACAGTGTCGAGGGCCTCATTGAACTAACCTCTTGTTTCATTTAGGTTCCAGGGTTAAGAACTGAATGCACAAAACAAGAAGTAGAGAGCCCTACACTCCACTCTGTGAAGCAACACTGTGGCGAGTGCCTAACTGAACTAACCTCTTGTTTCATTTAGGTAGCAATGCTAGGAACTGAATGCGCAGAACAAGCAGCAAGGTGCTATACACTGCACTCTCTGAATCAACACTGTGGCGAGTGCCTCACGGAACTAACCTCTTGTTTCACTTAGGTAGCTCGGTTAAAAACTGAATGCGCAGAACTAGCAGCAAAGAGCCATACGCTTTACTCTGTGAAACAGCACGCTGGCGAGTGCCTCAATGAACAAACCTATTATTTCATTTAGATAGCACGGTTAAAACCTGAATTCGCAGAACTAGCAGCAAAGAGCCATACGCTATACTTTGTGAAACAACAGTGTGGCGAGTGCCTCACTGAAGTAACCTCTTGTTTCATTTAGGTAGCAATGCTAGGAACTGAATGCGCAGAACAGGGAGCAACGTGCTATACACTCCACTCTGTGAAGCAACACTGCGGCGAGTGCCTCACTGAACTAACCTCTTGTTTCATTTAAGTATCAATGCTAGGAACTGAATGCTCAGAACGGGCAGCATGGTGCTATACACTCCACTCTCTGAACCAACACTGTGGCGAGTGCCTCACTGAAGTAACCTCTTGTTTCATTAGGTAGCAATGCTAGGAACTGAATTCGCAGAACAAGCAGCAAGGTGCTATACACTCCACTCTCTGAATCAACAGAGTGGCGAGTGCCTCACTGAACTAACCTCTTGTTTCACTTAGGTAGCTCGGTTTAAAACAGAAAGCGCAGAACTAGCAGCAAAGAGCCATACGCTTTACTCTGTGAAAAAACACTGTGGCGAGTGCCTCACTGAACTAACCTCTTGTTTCATTTAGGTAGCACTGTTAGGAACTGAATGCGCAGAACAGGCAGCAAGGTGCTATAAACTCCACTCTGTAAATCAACACTGTGGCGAGTGCCTCATTGAACTAATATCTTGTTTCACTTAGGTAGCACGGTTAAAAACTGAAAGCGCAGAACTAGCAGCAAAGAGCCATACGCTTTATTCTGTGAAACAACACACTGGCGAGTGCCTCAATGAACAAACCTATTGTTTCATTTAGGTAGCACGGTTAAAACCTGAATGCGCTGAACTAGCAGCAAAGAGCCATACGCTATACTCTGTGAAACAACAGTGTGGCGAGTGCCTCACTGAAGTAACCTCTTGTTTCATTTAGGTAGCAATGCTAGGAACTGAATGCGCAGAACAAGCAGCAAGGTGCTATACACTCCACTCTCTGAATCAACACTGTGGCGAGTGCCTCACTGAACTAACCACTTGTTTCACTTAGGTAGCTCGGTTAAAAACAGAATGCGCAGTACTAGCAGCAAAGAGCCATACGCTTTACTCTGTGAAACAACACTGTGGCGAGTGCCTCACTGAACTAAGTTCTTTTTTCACCTAGATAGCACGGTTAAAAACTGAATGCGCAGAACTAGCAGCAAAGAGCCGTATGCTTTACTCTGGGAAATAACACAGTGGCGAGTGCCTCATTGAACTAAACTCTTGTTTCTTTTAGTTAGCACGGTTAAGAACTGAATGCGTAGTACAGGCAGCAAATTGCTACATACTCCACTCTGTGAAGGAACACTTTGGCGAGTGCCTCACTGAAGTAACCTCTTGTTTCACTAAGGTAGCTCGGTTAAAAACTGAATGCCCAGAACTAGCAGCAAAGAGCCATACGCTTTACTCTGTGAAACAACACAGTGGCGAGTGCCTCACTGAACTAACCTCGTCTTTCATTTAGGTAGCACTGTTAGGAACTGAATGCGCAGAATAGGCAGCAAGGTGCTATACATTCCACTCTGTGAACCAACACTGTGGCGAGTGCCTCATTGAACTAACATCTTGTTTCACTTAGGTAGCACGGTTAAAAACGGAATGCCTAGAACTAGCAGCAAGGAGCCATATGCTTTACTCTGTGAAACAGCACAGTGGCGAGTGCCTCATTAAACTAACCTCTAGTTTCTTTTAGTTAGCATGGTTAATAACTGAATGCGCAGAAAAGGCAGCAAATAGCTACATACTCCACTCTGTGAAGGAACACTTTGGCGTGTGCCTCACTGAACTAACCTCTTGTTTCACTTAGGAAGTACGGTTAAAAACTGAATGCGCAGAACAAGCAACAAAGAGCCATACGCTTTACTCTGTGGAAAAACACGTGGCGAGTGCCTCACTGAACTACACTCTTGTTTCGTTTAGTTAGAACGGTTAAGAACTGAATGCCCAGAAGAGGCAGCAAGGTGCTATACACTCCACTCTGTGAACCAACACTGTGGCGAATGCCTCACTGAACTAACCTCTTGTTTCATTTGGGTAGCACGGTTAAAACCTGAATGCGCAGAACTAGCAGCGAAGAGCCCTAGGCTTTACTCTGTGAAACAACACACTGGCGAGTGCCTCATTGAACTAACTTCTTGTTTCACTTAGGTAGCTCGGTTAAAAACTGAATGCGCAGAACTAGCAGCAAAGAGCCATACGCTTTACTCTGTGAAACAACACAGTGGCGAGTGCCTCACTGAACTAACCTCTTGTTTCATTTAGGTAGCAATGCTAGTAACTGAATGCGCAGAACGGGCAGCAAGGTGCTATACACTACACTCTGTGAACCAACACTGTGGAGAGTGCCTCATTGAACTAACTTCTTGTTTCACTTAGGTAGCACGGTTAAAAACTGAATGCCTAGAAAAAGCGGCAAAGAGCCATACGCTTTACTCTGTGAACCGACACAGTGGCGAGTGCCTCACTGAACTCACGTCTTGTTTTATTTGGTAGCACGGTTAAAACCTGAATTCGCAGAACTAGCAGCAAAGAGCCATACGCTTTACTCTGTGAACCAACACAGTGGCGAGTGCCTCACTGAACTAACCTCTTGTTTCATTTAGGTAGCAATGCTAGTAACTGAATGCGCAGAACGGGCAGCAAGGTGCTATACACTACACTCTGTGAACCAACACTGTGGAGAGTGCCTCATTGAACTAACTTCTTGTTTCACTTAGGTAGCACGGTTAAAAACTGAATGCCTAGAAAAAGCGGCAAAGAGCCATACGCTTTACTCTGTGAACCGACACAGTGGCGAGTGCCTCACTGAACTCACGTCTTGTTTTATTTGGTAGCACGGTTAAAACCTGAATTCGCAGAACTAGCAGCAAAGAGCCATACGCTTTACTCTGTGAACCAACACAGTGGCGAGTGCCTCAATGAACTAACCTCTTGTTTCACTTAGGTAGCACGGTTAGAAATTGAAGGCGCAGAACTAGCAGCAAAGAGACATATGCTTTACTCTGTGAACTAAAACAGTGTCGAGGGCCTCATTGAACTAACCTCTTGTTTCATTTAGGTTCCAGGGTTAAGAACTGAATGCACAAAACAAGAAGTAGAGAGCCCTACACTCCACTCTGTGAAGCAACACTGTGGCGAGTGCCTAACTGAACTAACCTCTTGTTTCATTTAGGTAGCAATGCTAGGAACTGAATGCGCAGAACAAGCAGCAAGGTGCTATACACTGCACTCTCTGAATCAACACTGTGGCGAGTGCCTCACGGAACTAACCTCTTGTTTCACTTAGGTAGCTCGGTTAAAAACTGAATGCGCAGAACTAGCAGCAAAGAGCCATACGCTTTACTCTGTGAAACAGCACGCTGGCGAGTGCCTCAATGAACAAACCTATTATTTCATTTAGATAGCACGGTTAAAACCTGAATTCGCAGAACTAGCAGCAAAGAGCCATACGCTATACTTTGTGAAACAACAGTGTGGCGAGTGCCTCACTGAAGTAACCTCTTGTTTCATTTAGGTAGCAATGCTAGGAACTGAATGCGCAGAACAGGGAGCAACGTGCTATACACTCCACTCTGTGAAGCAACACTGCGGCGAGTGCCTCACTGAACTAACCTCTTGTTTCATTTAAGTATCAATGCTAGGAACTGAATGCTCAGAACGGGCAGCATGGTGCTATACACTCCACTCTCTGAACCAACACTGTGGCGAGTGCCTCACTGAAGTAACCTCTTGTTTCATTAGGTAGCAATGCTAGGAACTGAATTCGCAGAACAAGCAGCAAGGTGCTATACACTCCACTCTCTGAATCAACAGAGTGGCGAGTGCCTCACTGAACTAACCTCTTGTTTCACTTAGGTAGCTCGGTTTAAAACAGAAAGCGCAGAACTAGCAGCAAAGAGCCATACGCTTTACTCTGTGAAAAAACACTGTGGCGAGTGCCTCACTGAACTAACCTCTTGTTTCATTTAGGTAGCACTGTTAGGAACTGAATGCGCAGAACAGGCAGCAAGGTGCTATAAACTCCACTCTGTAAATCAACACTGTGGCGAGTGCCTCATTGAACTAATATCTTGTTTCACTTAGGTAGCACGGTTAAAAACTGAAAGCGCAGAACTAGCAGCAAAGAGCCATACGCTTTATTCTGTGAAACAACACACTGGCGAGTGCCTCAATGAACAAACCTATTGTTTCATTTAGGTAGCACGGTTAAAACCTGAATGCGCTGAACTAGCAGCAAAGAGCCATACGCTATACTCTGTGAAACAACAGTGTGGCGAGTGCCTCACTGAAGTAACCTCTTGTTTCATTTAGGTAGCAATGCTAGGAACTGAATGCGCAGAACAAGCAGCAAGGTGCTATACACTCCACTCTCTGAATCAACACTGTGGCGAGTGCCTCACTGAACTAACCACTTGTTTCACTTAGGTAGCTCGGTTAAAAACAGAATGCGCAGTACTAGCAGCAAAGAGCCATACGCTTTACTCTGTGAAACAACACTGTGGCGAGTGCCTCACTGAACTAAGTTCTTTTTTCACCTAGATAGCACGGTTAAAAACTGAATGCGCAGAACTAGCAGCAAAGAGCCGTATGCTTTACTCTGGGAAATAACACAGTGGCGAGTGCCTCATTGAACTAAACTCTTGTTTCTTTTAGTTAGCACGGTTAAGAACTGAATGCGTAGTACAGGCAGCAAATTGCTACATACTCCACTCTGTGAAGGAACACTTTGGCGAGTGCCTCACTGAAGTAACCTCTTGTTTCACTAAGGTAGCTCGGTTAAAAACTGAATGCCCAGAACTAGCAGCAAAGAGCCATACGCTTTACTCTGTGAAACAACACAGTGGCGAGTGCCTCACTGAACTAACCTCGTCTTTCATTTAGGTAGCACTGTTAGGAACTGAATGCGCAGAATAGGCAGCAAGGTGCTATACATTCCACTCTGTGAACCAACACTGTGGCGAGTGCCTCATTGAACTAACATCTTGTTTCACTTAGGTAGCACGGTTAAAAACGGAATGCCTAGAACTAGCAGCAAGGAGCCATATGCTTTACTCTGTGAAACAGCACAGTGGCGAGTGCCTCATTAAACTAACCTCTAGTTTCTTTTAGTTAGCATGGTTAATAACTGAATGCGCAGAAAAGGCAGCAAATAGCTACATACTCCACTCTGTGAAGGAACACTTTGGCGTGTGCCTCACTGAACTAACCTCTTGTTTCACTTAGGAAGTACGGTTAAAAACTGAATGCGCAGAACAAGCAACAAAGAGCCATACGCTTTACTCTGTGGAAAAACACGTGGCGAGTGCCTCACTGAACTACACTCTTGTTTCGTTTAGTTAGAACGGTTAAGAACTGAATGCCCAGAAGAGGCAGCAAGGTGCTATACACTCCACTCTGTGAACCAACACTGTGGCGAATGCCTCACTGAACTAACCTCTTGTTTCATTTGGGTAGCACGGTTAAAACCTGAATGCGCAGAACTAGCAGCGAAGAGCCCTAGGCTTTACTCTGTGAAACAACACACTGGCGAGTGCCTCATTGAACTAACTTCTTGTTTCACTTAGGTAGCTCGGTTAAAAACTGAATGCGCAGAACTAGCAGCAAAGAGCCATACGCTTTACTCTGTGAAACAACACAGTGGCGAGTGCCTCACTGAACTAACCTCTTGTTTCATTTAGGTAGCAATGCTAGTAACTGAATGCGCAGAACGGGCAGCAAGGTGCTATACACTACACTCTGTGAACCAACACTGTGGAGAGTGCCTCATTGAACTAACTTCTTGTTTCACTTAGGTAGCACGGTTAAAAACTGAATGCCTAGAAAAAGCGGCAAAGAGCCATACGCTTTACTCTGTGAACCGACACAGTGGCGAGTGCCTCACTGAACTCACGTCTTGTTTTATTTGGTAGCACGGTTAAAACCTGAATTCGCAGAACTAGCAGCAAAGAGCCATACGCTTTACTCTGTGAACCAACACAGTGGCGAGTGCCTCACTGAACTAACCTCTTGTTTCATTTAGGTAGCAATGCTAGTAACTGAATGCGCAGAACGGGCAGCAAGGTGCTATACACTACACTCTGTGAACCAACACTGTGGAGAGTGCCTCATTGAACTAACTTCTTGTTTCACTTAGGTAGCACGGTTAAAAACTGAATGCCTAGAAAAAGCGGCAAAGAGCCATACGCTTTACTCTGTGAACCGACACAGTGGCGAGTGCCTCACTGAACTCACGTCTTGTTTTATTTGGTAGCACGGTTAAAACCTGAATTCGCAGAACTAGCAGCAAAGAGCCATACGCTTTACTCTGTGAACCAACACAGTGGCGAGTGCCTCAATGAACTAACCTCTTGTTTCACTTAGGTAGCACGGTTAGAAATTGAAGGCGCAGAACTAGCAGCAAAGAGACATATGCTTTACTCTGTGAACTAAAACAGTGTCGAGGGCCTCATTGAACTAACCTCTTGTTTCATTTAGGTTCCAGGGTTAAGAACTGAATGCACAAAACAAGAAGTAGAGAGCCCTACACTCCACTCTGTGAAGCAACACTGTGGCGAGTGCCTAACTGAACTAACCTCTTGTTTCATTTAGGTAGCAATGCTAGGAACTGAATGCGCAGAACAAGCAGCAAGGTGCTATACACTGCACTCTCTGAATCAACACTGTGGCGAGTGCCTCACGGAACTAACCTCTTGTTTCACTTAGGTAGCTCGGTTAAAAACTGAATGCGCAGAACTAGCAGCAAAGAGCCATACGCTTTACTCTGTGAAACAGCACGCTGGCGAGTGCCTCAATGAACAAACCTATTATTTCATTTAGATAGCACGGTTAAAACCTGAATTCGCAGAACTAGCAGCAAAGAGCCATACGCTATACTTTGTGAAACAACAGTGTGGCGAGTGCCTCACTGAAGTAACCTCTTGTTTCATTTAGGTAGCAATGCTAGGAACTGAATGCGCAGAACAGGGAGCAACGTGCTATACACTCCACTCTGTGAAGCAACACTGCGGCGAGTGCCTCACTGAACTAACCTCTTGTTTCATTTAAGTATCAATGCTAGGAACTGAATGCTCAGAACGGGCAGCATGGTGCTATACACTCCACTCTCTGAACCAACACTGTGGCGAGTGCCTCACTGAAGTAACCTCTTGTTTCATTAGGTAGCAATGCTAGGAACTGAATTCGCAGAACAAGCAGCAAGGTGCTATACACTCCACTCTCTGAATCAACAGAGTGGCGAGTGCCTCACTGAACTAACCTCTTGTTTCACTTAGGTAGCTCGGTTTAAAACAGAAAGCGCAGAACTAGCAGCAAAGAGCCATACGCTTTACTCTGTGAAAAAACACTGTGGCGAGTGCCTCACTGAACTAACCTCTTGTTTCATTTAGGTAGCACTGTTAGGAACTGAATGCGCAGAACAGGCAGCAAGGTGCTATAAACTCCACTCTGTAAATCAACACTGTGGCGAGTGCCTCATTGAACTAATATCTTGTTTCACTTAGGTAGCACGGTTAAAAACTGAAAGCGCAGAACTAGCAGCAAAGAGCCATACGCTTTATTCTGTGAAACAACACACTGGCGAGTGCCTCAATGAACAAACCTATTGTTTCATTTAGGTAGCACGGTTAAAACCTGAATGCGCTGAACTAGCAGCAAAGAGCCATACGCTATACTCTGTGAAACAACAGTGTGGCGAGTGCCTCACTGAAGTAACCTCTTGTTTCATTTAGGTAGCAATGCTAGGAACTGAATGCGCAGAACAAGCAGCAAGGTGCTATACACTCCACTCTCTGAATCAACACTGTGGCGAGTGCCTCACTGAACTAACCACTTGTTTCACTTAGGTAGCTCGGTTAAAAACAGAATGCGCAGTACTAGCAGCAAAGAGCCATACGCTTTACTCTGTGAAACAACACTGTGGCGAGTGCCTCACTGAACTAAGTTCTTTTTTCACCTAGATAGCACGGTTAAAAACTGAATGCGCAGAACTAGCAGCAAAGAGCCGTATGCTTTACTCTGGGAAATAACACAGTGGCGAGTGCCTCATTGAACTAAACTCTTGTTTCTTTTAGTTAGCACGGTTAAGAACTGAATGCGTAGTACAGGCAGCAAATTGCTACATACTCCACTCTGTGAAGGAACACTTTGGCGAGTGCCTCACTGAAGTAACCTCTTGTTTCACTAAGGTAGCTCGGTTAAAAACTGAATGCCCAGAACTAGCAGCAAAGAGCCATACGCTTTACTCTGTGAAACAACACAGTGGCGAGTGCCTCACTGAACTAACCTCGTCTTTCATTTAGGTAGCACTGTTAGGAACTGAATGCGCAGAATAGGCAGCAAGGTGCTATACATTCCACTCTGTGAACCAACACTGTGGCGAGTGCCTCATTGAACTAACATCTTGTTTCACTTAGGTAGCACGGTTAAAAACGGAATGCCTAGAACTAGCAGCAAGGAGCCATATGCTTTACTCTGTGAAACAGCACAGTGGCGAGTGCCTCATTAAACTAACCTCTAGTTTCTTTTAGTTAGCATGGTTAATAACTGAATGCGCAGAAAAGGCAGCAAATAGCTACATACTCCACTCTGTGAAGGAACACTTTGGCGTGTGCCTCACTGAACTAACCTCTTGTTTCACTTAGGAAGTACGGTTAAAAACTGAATGCGCAGAACAAGCAACAAAGAGCCATACGCTTTACTCTGTGGAAAAACACGTGGCGAGTGCCTCACTGAACTACACTCTTGTTTCGTTTAGTTAGAACGGTTAAGAACTGAATGCCCAGAAGAGGCAGCAAGGTGCTATACACTCCACTCTGTGAACCAACACTGTGGCGAATGCCTCACTGAACTAACCTCTTGTTTCATTTGGGTAGCACGGTTAAAACCTGAATGCGCAGAACTAGCAGCGAAGAGCCCTAGGCTTTACTCTGTGAAACAACACACTGGCGAGTGCCTCATTGAACTAACTTCTTGTTTCACTTAGGTAGCTCGGTTAAAAACTGAATGCGCAGAACTAGCAGCAAAGAGCCATACGCTTTACTCTGTGAAACAACACAGTGGCGAGTGCCTCACTGAACTAACCTCTTGTTTCATTTAGGTAGCAATGCTAGTAACTGAATGCGCAGAACGGGCAGCAAGGTGCTATACACTACACTCTGTGAACCAACACTGTGGAGAGTGCCTCATTGAACTAACTTCTTGTTTCACTTAGGTAGCACGGTTAAAAACTGAATGCCTAGAAAAAGCGGCAAAGAGCCATACGCTTTACTCTGTGAACCGACACAGTGGCGAGTGCCTCACTGAACTCACGTCTTGTTTTATTTGGTAGCACGGTTAAAACCTGAATTCGCAGAACTAGCAGCAAAGAGCCATACGCTTTACTCTGTGAACCAACACAGTGGCGAGTGCCTCACTGAACTAACCTCTTGTTTCATTTAGGTAGCAATGCTAGTAACTGAATGCGCAGAACGGGCAGCAAGGTGCTATACACTACACTCTGTGAACCAACACTGTGGAGAGTGCCTCATTGAACTAACTTCTTGTTTCACTTAGGTAGCACGGTTAAAAACTGAATGCCTAGAAAAAGCGGCAAAGAGCCATACGCTTTACTCTGTGAACCGACACAGTGGCGAGTGCCTCACTGAACTCACGTCTTGTTTTATTTGGTAGCACGGTTAAAACCTGAATTCGCAGAACTAGCAGCAAAGAGCCATACGCTTTACTCTGTGAACCAACACAGTGGCGAGTGCCTCAATGAACTAACCTCTTGTTTCACTTAGGTAGCACGGTTAGAAATTGAAGGCGCAGAACTAGCAGCAAAGAGACATATGCTTTACTCTGTGAACTAAAACAGTGTCGAGGGCCTCATTGAACTAACCTCTTGTTTCATTTAGGTTCCAGGGTTAAGAACTGAATGCACAAAACAAGAAGTAGAGAGCCCTACACTCCACTCTGTGAAGCAACACTGTGGCGAGTGCCTAACTGAACTAACCTCTTGTTTCATTTAGGTAGCAATGCTAGGAACTGAATGCGCAGAACAAGCAGCAAGGTGCTATACACTGCACTCTCTGAATCAACACTGTGGCGAGTGCCTCACGGAACTAACCTCTTGTTTCACTTAGGTAGCTCGGTTAAAAACTGAATGCGCAGAACTAGCAGCAAAGAGCCATACGCTTTACTCTGTGAAACAGCACGCTGGCGAGTGCCTCAATGAACAAACCTATTATTTCATTTAGATAGCACGGTTAAAACCTGAATTCGCAGAACTAGCAGCAAAGAGCCATACGCTATACTTTGTGAAACAACAGTGTGGCGAGTGCCTCACTGAAGTAACCTCTTGTTTCATTTAGGTAGCAATGCTAGGAACTGAATGCGCAGAACAGGGAGCAACGTGCTATACACTCCACTCTGTGAAGCAACACTGCGGCGAGTGCCTCACTGAACTAACCTCTTGTTTCATTTAAGTATCAATGCTAGGAACTGAATGCTCAGAACGGGCAGCATGGTGCTATACACTCCACTCTCTGAACCAACACTGTGGCGAGTGCCTCACTGAAGTAACCTCTTGTTTCATTAGGTAGCAATGCTAGGAACTGAATTCGCAGAACAAGCAGCAAGGTGCTATACACTCCACTCTCTGAATCAACAGAGTGGCGAGTGCCTCACTGAACTAACCTCTTGTTTCACTTAGGTAGCTCGGTTTAAAACAGAAAGCGCAGAACTAGCAGCAAAGAGCCATACGCTTTACTCTGTGAAAAAACACTGTGGCGAGTGCCTCACTGAACTAACCTCTTGTTTCATTTAGGTAGCACTGTTAGGAACTGAATGCGCAGAACAGGCAGCAAGGTGCTATAAACTCCACTCTGTAAATCAACACTGTGGCGAGTGCCTCATTGAACTAATATCTTGTTTCACTTAGGTAGCACGGTTAAAAACTGAAAGCGCAGAACTAGCAGCAAAGAGCCATACGCTTTATTCTGTGAAACAACACACTGGCGAGTGCCTCAATGAACAAACCTATTGTTTCATTTAGGTAGCACGGTTAAAACCTGAATGCGCTGAACTAGCAGCAAAGAGCCATACGCTATACTCTGTGAAACAACAGTGTGGCGAGTGCCTCACTGAAGTAACCTCTTGTTTCATTTAGGTAGCAATGCTAGGAACTGAATGCGCAGAACAAGCAGCAAGGTGCTATACACTCCACTCTCTGAATCAACACTGTGGCGAGTGCCTCACTGAACTAACCACTTGTTTCACTTAGGTAGCTCGGTTAAAAACAGAATGCGCAGTACTAGCAGCAAAGAGCCATACGCTTTACTCTGTGAAACAACACTGTGGCGAGTGCCTCACTGAACTAAGTTCTTTTTTCACCTAGATAGCACGGTTAAAAACTGAATGCGCAGAACTAGCAGCAAAGAGCCGTATGCTTTACTCTGGGAAATAACACAGTGGCGAGTGCCTCATTGAACTAAACTCTTGTTTCTTTTAGTTAGCACGGTTAAGAACTGAATGCGTAGTACAGGCAGCAAATTGCTACATACTCCACTCTGTGAAGGAACACTTTGGCGAGTGCCTCACTGAAGTAACCTCTTGTTTCACTAAGGTAGCTCGGTTAAAAACTGAATGCCCAGAACTAGCAGCAAAGAGCCATACGCTTTACTCTGTGAAACAACACAGTGGCGAGTGCCTCACTGAACTAACCTCGTCTTTCATTTAGGTAGCACTGTTAGGAACTGAATGCGCAGAATAGGCAGCAAGGTGCTATACATTCCACTCTGTGAACCAACACTGTGGCGAGTGCCTCATTGAACTAACATCTTGTTTCACTTAGGTAGCACGGTTAAAAACGGAATGCCTAGAACTAGCAGCAAGGAGCCATATGCTTTACTCTGTGAAACAGCACAGTGGCGAGTGCCTCATTAAACTAACCTCTAGTTTCTTTTAGTTAGCATGGTTAATAACTGAATGCGCAGAAAAGGCAGCAAATAGCTACATACTCCACTCTGTGAAGGAACACTTTGGCGTGTGCCTCACTGAACTAACCTCTTGTTTCACTTAGGAAGTACGGTTAAAAACTGAATGCGCAGAACAAGCAACAAAGAGCCATACGCTTTACTCTGTGGAAAAACACGTGGCGAGTGCCTCACTGAACTACACTCTTGTTTCGTTTAGTTAGAACGGTTAAGAACTGAATGCCCAGAAGAGGCAGCAAGGTGCTATACACTCCACTCTGTGAACCAACACTGTGGCGAATGCCTCACTGAACTAACCTCTTGTTTCATTTGGGTAGCACGGTTAAAACCTGAATGCGCAGAACTAGCAGCGAAGAGCCCTAGGCTTTACTCTGTGAAACAACACACTGGCGAGTGCCTCATTGAACTAACTTCTTGTTTCACTTAGGTAGCTCGGTTAAAAACTGAATGCGCAGAACTAGCAGCAAAGAGCCATACGCTTTACTCTGTGAAACAACACAGTGGCGAGTGCCTCACTGAACTAACCTCTTGTTTCATTTAGGTAGCAATGCTAGTAACTGAATGCGCAGAACGGGCAGCAAGGTGCTATACACTACACTCTGTGAACCAACACTGTGGAGAGTGCCTCATTGAACTAACTTCTTGTTTCACTTAGGTAGCACGGTTAAAAACTGAATGCCTAGAAAAAGCGGCAAAGAGCCATACGCTTTACTCTGTGAACCGACACAGTGGCGAGTGCCTCACTGAACTCACGTCTTGTTTTATTTGGTAGCACGGTTAAAACCTGAATTCGCAGAACTAGCAGCAAAGAGCCATACGCTTTACTCTGTGAACCAACACAGTGGCGAGTGCCTCACTGAACTAACCTCTTGTTTCATTTAGGTAGCAATGCTAGTAACTGAATGCGCAGAACGGGCAGCAAGGTGCTATACACTACACTCTGTGAACCAACACTGTGGAGAGTGCCTCATTGAACTAACTTCTTGTTTCACTTAGGTAGCACGGTTAAAAACTGAATGCCTAGAAAAAGCGGCAAAGAGCCATACGCTTTACTCTGTGAACCGACACAGTGGCGAGTGCCTCACTGAACTCACGTCTTGTTTTATTTGGTAGCACGGTTAAAACCTGAATTCGCAGAACTAGCAGCAAAGAGCCATACGCTTTACTCTGTGAACCAACACAGTGGCGAGTGCCTCAATGAACTAACCTCTTGTTTCACTTAGGTAGCACGGTTAGAAATTGAAGGCGCAGAACTAGCAGCAAAGAGACATATGCTTTACTCTGTGAACTAAAACAGTGTCGAGGGCCTCATTGAACTAACCTCTTGTTTCATTTAGGTTCCAGGGTTAAGAACTGAATGCACAAAACAAGAAGTAGAGAGCCCTACACTCCACTCTGTGAAGCAACACTGTGGCGAGTGCCTAACTGAACTAACCTCTTGTTTCATTTAGGTAGCAATGCTAGGAACTGAATGCGCAGAACAAGCAGCAAGGTGCTATACACTGCACTCTCTGAATCAACACTGTGGCGAGTGCCTCACGGAACTAACCTCTTGTTTCACTTAGGTAGCTCGGTTAAAAACTGAATGCGCAGAACTAGCAGCAAAGAGCCATACGCTTTACTCTGTGAAACAGCACGCTGGCGAGTGCCTCAATGAACAAACCTATTATTTCATTTAGATAGCACGGTTAAAACCTGAATTCGCAGAACTAGCAGCAAAGAGCCATACGCTATACTTTGTGAAACAACAGTGTGGCGAGTGCCTCACTGAAGTAACCTCTTGTTTCATTTAGGTAGCAATGCTAGGAACTGAATGCGCAGAACAGGGAGCAACGTGCTATACACTCCACTCTGTGAAGCAACACTGCGGCGAGTGCCTCACTGAACTAACCTCTTGTTTCATTTAAGTATCAATGCTAGGAACTGAATGCTCAGAACGGGCAGCATGGTGCTATACACTCCACTCTCTGAACCAACACTGTGGCGAGTGCCTCACTGAAGTAACCTCTTGTTTCATTAGGTAGCAATGCTAGGAACTGAATTCGCAGAACAAGCAGCAAGGTGCTATACACTCCACTCTCTGAATCAACAGAGTGGCGAGTGCCTCACTGAACTAACCTCTTGTTTCACTTAGGTAGCTCGGTTTAAAACAGAAAGCGCAGAACTAGCAGCAAAGAGCCATACGCTTTACTCTGTGAAAAAACACTGTGGCGAGTGCCTCACTGAACTAACCTCTTGTTTCATTTAGGTAGCACTGTTAGGAACTGAATGCGCAGAACAGGCAGCAAGGTGCTATAAACTCCACTCTGTAAATCAACACTGTGGCGAGTGCCTCATTGAACTAATATCTTGTTTCACTTAGGTAGCACGGTTAAAAACTGAAAGCGCAGAACTAGCAGCAAAGAGCCATACGCTTTATTCTGTGAAACAACACACTGGCGAGTGCCTCAATGAACAAACCTATTGTTTCATTTAGGTAGCACGGTTAAAACCTGAATGCGCTGAACTAGCAGCAAAGAGCCATACGCTATACTCTGTGAAACAACAGTGTGGCGAGTGCCTCACTGAAGTAACCTCTTGTTTCATTTAGGTAGCAATGCTAGGAACTGAATGCGCAGAACAAGCAGCAAGGTGCTATACACTCCACTCTCTGAATCAACACTGTGGCGAGTGCCTCACTGAACTAACCACTTGTTTCACTTAGGTAGCTCGGTTAAAAACAGAATGCGCAGTACTAGCAGCAAAGAGCCATACGCTTTACTCTGTGAAACAACACTGTGGCGAGTGCCTCACTGAACTAAGTTCTTTTTTCACCTAGATAGCACGGTTAAAAACTGAATGCGCAGAACTAGCAGCAAAGAGCCGTATGCTTTACTCTGGGAAATAACACAGTGGCGAGTGCCTCATTGAACTAAACTCTTGTTTCTTTTAGTTAGCACGGTTAAGAACTGAATGCGTAGTACAGGCAGCAAATTGCTACATACTCCACTCTGTGAAGGAACACTTTGGCGAGTGCCTCACTGAAGTAACCTCTTGTTTCACTAAGGTAGCTCGGTTAAAAACTGAATGCCCAGAACTAGCAGCAAAGAGCCATACGCTTTACTCTGTGAAACAACACAGTGGCGAGTGCCTCACTGAACTAACCTCGTCTTTCATTTAGGTAGCACTGTTAGGAACTGAATGCGCAGAATAGGCAGCAAGGTGCTATACATTCCACTCTGTGAACCAACACTGTGGCGAGTGCCTCATTGAACTAACATCTTGTTTCACTTAGGTAGCACGGTTAAAAACGGAATGCCTAGAACTAGCAGCAAGGAGCCATATGCTTTACTCTGTGAAACAGCACAGTGGCGAGTGCCTCATTAAACTAACCTCTAGTTTCTTTTAGTTAGCATGGTTAATAACTGAATGCGCAGAAAAGGCAGCAAATAGCTACATACTCCACTCTGTGAAGGAACACTTTGGCGTGTGCCTCACTGAACTAACCTCTTGTTTCACTTAGGAAGTACGGTTAAAAACTGAATGCGCAGAACAAGCAACAAAGAGCCATACGCTTTACTCTGTGGAAAAACACGTGGCGAGTGCCTCACTGAACTACACTCTTGTTTCGTTTAGTTAGAACGGTTAAGAACTGAATGCCCAGAAGAGGCAGCAAGGTGCTATACACTCCACTCTGTGAACCAACACTGTGGCGAATGCCTCACTGAACTAACCTCTTGTTTCATTTGGGTAGCACGGTTAAAACCTGAATGCGCAGAACTAGCAGCGAAGAGCCCTAGGCTTTACTCTGTGAAACAACACACTGGCGAGTGCCTCATTGAACTAACTTCTTGTTTCACTTAGGTAGCTCGGTTAAAAACTGAATGCGCAGAACTAGCAGCAAAGAGCCATACGCTTTACTCTGTGAAACAACACAGTGGCGAGTGCCTCACTGAACTAACCTCTTGTTTCATTTAGGTAGCAATGCTAGTAACTGAATGCGCAGAACGGGCAGCAAGGTGCTATACACTACACTCTGTGAACCAACACTGTGGAGAGTGCCTCATTGAACTAACTTCTTGTTTCACTTAGGTAGCACGGTTAAAAACTGAATGCCTAGAAAAAGCGGCAAAGAGCCATACGCTTTACTCTGTGAACCGACACAGTGGCGAGTGCCTCACTGAACTCACGTCTTGTTTTATTTGGTAGCACGGTTAAAACCTGAATTCGCAGAACTAGCAGCAAAGAGCCATACGCTTTACTCTGTGAACCAACACAGTGGCGAGTGCCTCACTGAACTAACCTCTTGTTTCATTTAGGTAGCAATGCTAGTAACTGAATGCGCAGAACGGGCAGCAAGGTGCTATACACTACACTCTGTGAACCAACACTGTGGAGAGTGCCTCATTGAACTAACTTCTTGTTTCACTTAGGTAGCACGGTTAAAAACTGAATGCCTAGAAAAAGCGGCAAAGAGCCATACGCTTTACTCTGTGAACCGACACAGTGGCGAGTGCCTCACTGAACTCACGTCTTGTTTTATTTGGTAGCACGGTTAAAACCTGAATTCGCAGAACTAGCAGCAAAGAGCCATACGCTTTACTCTGTGAACCAACACAGTGGCGAGTGCCTCAATGAACTAACCTCTTGTTTCACTTAGGTAGCACGGTTAGAAATTGAAGGCGCAGAACTAGCAGCAAAGAGACATATGCTTTACTCTGTGAACTAAAACAGTGTCGAGGGCCTCATTGAACTAACCTCTTGTTTCATTTAGGTTCCAGGGTTAAGAACTGAATGCACAAAACAAGAAGTAGAGAGCCCTACACTCCACTCTGTGAAGCAACACTGTGGCGAGTGCCTAACTGAACTAACCTCTTGTTTCATTTAGGTAGCAATGCTAGGAACTGAATGCGCAGAACAAGCAGCAAGGTGCTATACACTGCACTCTCTGAATCAACACTGTGGCGAGTGCCTCACGGAACTAACCTCTTGTTTCACTTAGGTAGCTCGGTTAAAAACTGAATGCGCAGAACTAGCAGCAAAGAGCCATACGCTTTACTCTGTGAAACAGCACGCTGGCGAGTGCCTCAATGAACAAACCTATTATTTCATTTAGATAGCACGGTTAAAACCTGAATTCGCAGAACTAGCAGCAAAGAGCCATACGCTATACTTTGTGAAACAACAGTGTGGCGAGTGCCTCACTGAAGTAACCTCTTGTTTCATTTAGGTAGCAATGCTAGGAACTGAATGCGCAGAACAGGGAGCAACGTGCTATACACTCCACTCTGTGAAGCAACACTGCGGCGAGTGCCTCACTGAACTAACCTCTTGTTTCATTTAAGTATCAATGCTAGGAACTGAATGCTCAGAACGGGCAGCATGGTGCTATACACTCCACTCTCTGAACCAACACTGTGGCGAGTGCCTCACTGAAGTAACCTCTTGTTTCATTAGGTAGCAATGCTAGGAACTGAATTCGCAGAACAAGCAGCAAGGTGCTATACACTCCACTCTCTGAATCAACAGAGTGGCGAGTGCCTCACTGAACTAACCTCTTGTTTCACTTAGGTAGCTCGGTTTAAAACAGAAAGCGCAGAACTAGCAGCAAAGAGCCATACGCTTTACTCTGTGAAAAAACACTGTGGCGAGTGCCTCACTGAACTAACCTCTTGTTTCATTTAGGTAGCACTGTTAGGAACTGAATGCGCAGAACAGGCAGCAAGGTGCTATAAACTCCACTCTGTAAATCAACACTGTGGCGAGTGCCTCATTGAACTAATATCTTGTTTCACTTAGGTAGCACGGTTAAAAACTGAAAGCGCAGAACTAGCAGCAAAGAGCCATACGCTTTATTCTGTGAAACAACACACTGGCGAGTGCCTCAATGAACAAACCTATTGTTTCATTTAGGTAGCACGGTTAAAACCTGAATGCGCTGAACTAGCAGCAAAGAGCCATACGCTATACTCTGTGAAACAACAGTGTGGCGAGTGCCTCACTGAAGTAACCTCTTGTTTCATTTAGGTAGCAATGCTAGGAACTGAATGCGCAGAACAAGCAGCAAGGTGCTATACACTCCACTCTCTGAATCAACACTGTGGCGAGTGCCTCACTGAACTAACCACTTGTTTCACTTAGGTAGCTCGGTTAAAAACAGAATGCGCAGTACTAGCAGCAAAGAGCCATACGCTTTACTCTGTGAAAACAACACTGTGGCGAGTGCCTCACTGAACTAAGTTCTTTTTTCACCTAGATAGCACGGTTAAAAACTGAATGCGCAGAACTAGCAGCAAAGAGCCGTATGCTTTACTCTGGGAAATAACACAGTGGCGAGTGCCTCATTGAACTAAACTCTTGTTTCTTTTAGTTAGCACGGTTAAGAACTGAATGCGTAGTACAGGCAGCAAATTGCTACATACTCCACTCTGTGAAGGAACACTTTGGCGAGTGCCTCACTGAAGTAACCTCTTGTTTCACTAAGGTAGCTCGGTTAAAAACTGAATGCCCAGAACTAGCAGCAAAGAGCCATACGCTTTACTCTGTGAAACAACACAGTGGCGAGTGCCTCACTGAACTAACCTCGTCTTTCATTTAGGTAGCACTGTTAGGAACTGAATGCGCAGAATAGGCAGCAAGGTGCATACATTCACTCTGTGAACCACACTGGCGAGTGCCTCATTGAACTAACATCTTGTTTCACTTAGGTAGCACGGTTTAAAAACGGAATGCCTAGAACTAGCAGCAAGGAGCCATATGCTTTACTCTGTGAAACAGCACAGTGGCGAGTGCCTCATTAAACTAACCTCTAGTTTCTTTTAGTTAGCATGGTTAATAACTGAATGCCGAAAAGGCAGCAAATAGCTACATATCCACTCTGTGAAGAACACTTTGGCGTGTGCCTCACTGAACTAACCTCTGTTTCACTTAGGAAGTACGGTTAAAAACTGAATGCGCAGAACAAGCAACAAAGAGCCATACGCTTTACTCTGTGGAAAAACACGTGGCGAGTGCCTCACTGAACTACACTCTTGTTTCGTTTAGTTAGAACGGTTAGAACTGAATGCCCAGAAGAGGCAGCAAGGTGCTATACACCACTCTGTGAACCAACACTGTGGCGAATGCCTCACTGAACTAACCTCTTGTTTCATTTGGTAGCACGGTTAAAACCTGAATGCGCAGAACTAGCAGCGAAGAGCCCTAGGCTTTACTCTGTGAAACAACACACTGGCGAGTGCCTCATTGAACTAACTTCTTGTTTCACTTAGGTAGCTCGGTTAAAAACTGAATGCGCAGAACTAGCAGCAAAGAGCCTACGCTTTACTCTGTGAAACAACACAGTGGCGAGTG